>OY735206.1:50439033-50489033 GCA_963457665.1 Thysanoteuthis rhombus
AATCCCTAAGAGAATAATATGACGTATTGAGATGTAAAAGAAAAAAATATCATTTCTCAATCAACTCTCTGTATCACATCTTTTTATCATTATCAATGCTATGGACCAATTAAAGAAAAAGAATGCTGTTTATCTCTCTTTAACCTCTCTCTCCTTTCGGGCCTCTTAATTCCTTACAAAGTCTGTTAACCGATTTGAAAATTGGTCTCAACATAAAATTTTCCCCATTTTGAGAAAATGTTGACTTTTGTCACAATCAAAAATCATGCAACGACATGATCAGTTTTTCTATAATGAAAGATTTCATTGCTGTGAAGAAGCAGTAATTCACATTTTATTTTTGCAATATTTTTTTTGTTGTTTTTGATGAATTTTACTTTCTAATGCTTATATCTATTTTTGATGCTTTTGATATGGATGGATTTCTGCTTTTCTGAGTAAATTTTATACTGTAAAAGGATGAGTTAATGGTAGTGTTTTGAATCAAACAATTCTCTTCAAAGTGCAAAATGACACTTAATAATGTCTCTGAAAGCGTGTCACTGGCTTCATTAACTAAGTTGACAACCTTGGATTCAACATACACTATAATATTTTACAGCCAGACCAAATTTTAAAAATTTTTGAATGCACTTGTAATTTCTCAATAAATTTATATTTCTATTTAATAATGTTAAAATATGTTATTGTTATTTATATAAATTAATTTGATATATACTGGTTTATTCAACTGAAATAAAAGCCTTAAAGAAAGTTTAGCTGTAATAGGTGAGAAATGATCAGTGATGATTAGATAAAATTGTAGCACATGATAAAACGTTTTTCAAGAGTTTGAATATAATGAGAGAGATTGGCTAGTGTAAGTGAAAGACCATTTTTGTACTCACTTTTTTCTCTTCTTAGTGAAATACTTTTGATACTTCCATCCCCTCCCCAAAATGGAATTCAGATGAGAATATAGTTTCACATTGTGCCACTATGTATCATGAGTCAATACTATCCAGAGCCAGTCTGTCATATGGTCTGATTCTGGAATGAGTGATTTGTTTCCTTTGGCTTCCTTTTCTGGTGATTTTCACGATGGTTGATAAAGAAGAACAGAGAATGTGTAAAGTTTGGGGGGTGGGGGTTGTGGAAGGAACTGATGCTGAAACTGTTGTAATGTTTCAAGAAGTTTTCAAGGAAGAAGCTTTAGGTGGAATGCTCAAAGTGTTCACATTGTATTCACATTTCAAACATGATGAAATGACACAAAGACCAACCACAATCTGAGCGATCTTCAACAAGCCAAAATGACAGAAATCTTGAAAAAGTTAACACAATCAATGACGATCATTGTTGGGTCATTGATGAGATATCTAAGATGACTGGTTTGTCCTGGAGTTCATGTCAGCGAATGTTAACAGATTTGAAAATGAAACATGTTTCTGCACAATTCGTGTCACCTTTTCCTATAACAATCATTTGAATATGTGTGAAAATCTGAAGGAACGAGTTCAAAATCGTCCATAGCTTCTTTCTCTCCAAAATTGCAACTATGGACGAGTCCATAATTCTAGTTATTTTTGGGGTACTCTTCATTATAGTTTCATACTCTACAAAGTACACCCCTACCTCTAAACAAAGCAGGATTTTGTTATTTCTAAAATTAAAACTCTGCTGTAAAAATCATTTTATGGTATGGGGTTCACTCATTCTAGGGTGGCAAAATATTCATATTTTTGGAAATAGAGTTTCAATGCTGCATAGTTTGGTTATAAACAATACTTGATAATGTATGTTTTGATTGTGTGATGTTCCACTAGAAATGATAACATTCTATGTTTGGTTTGAATAAAAAATCAACTTTCTATAATAAAAATGATAACTTATGGATGACACTGTAGCTTCTGATCCAATGTGCTTACCCTTGAGCTTTTGTCAGTGGAAAATAGAATGAAACGAATATTTTGAATTCCTTTGAACAGTTAAACATATTAGAGGTAATGCTGACAGATGTGAGATGAATCAGTAAAACATGAATCAGTTATGTTCAAGGGAAACAACTCTACTTTGATTTGGTGTGCGTGTGTGTCACTTGGAAGAGAAAGCTACAAACATTATAAGGATATATTTACATGGGATAAGGTGCCTCGGTTATCATCTAACTCAAGTGGGATGCCGGAGTTTTCTTTGTCTTTTTCTTTTACCGTCGTCGTCGTCGTCGTCGTCGTCGTCGTCGTCGTCGTCGTAGTAGTAGTAGTAGTAGTAGTAGTAGTAGTAGTAGTAGTAACAAGAAGAAGAAGAAGAAAATTAAATTAAAAGAAAATTTTCAAAAATAAAAAAGTAAGTGAATTAATAAAATAAAAATTCAGGGAAGTAAACTCTTCACTCTCTTTTTATCCAGTCACAGTAAAACAAACTGTTGTAAGAAATCTGAAATCACAACCAAATGATTGCTAGTCGACTCTTCTGCTGTCTGTGCTAAAGTGACAAGTCTTATGTATCATATATACGATACAAAACATATATTACACGTTATATATACAATTCAAAAATTGTAGTGATCATTTTCAGTTGGAATAGAAGTAAGAGGAGAGTTTGATCCTGCAGCAGCCAGGCTTATCTTATGATTATTCAGTTTTCTATTGCTGAAAAATGTTTGCCCAGAATAGAAACTCATCTTCTGATACCTCTGAAGAACAAATCAATATTTATGTTGGACTCTTGTTCAAATTAATGTTTTCAATTCCATATTCTGGAGGTGCGAAGTGGCATAAGGCATTTATAGGAATTGACAAAAACAATTTATCATCATTCATTCGAGCACTGCCTTCTCCAAGGTGCATCTTTGGAAGGGGCCGAAGTTTATTGGATGTGGAGCAGTCTGCCATAATTAATGTCATGTAAGATAATTTCCTGTCCATTGTACAAAACTATTTCTTTTAAGTGTTGCTGATTTAGATGTTTTAAATCTAAGTTTAGATCTGTTTCCAATTTAGATACTCTATACTTAAATTGAAATCTATAATTTCAGATAGGACCTATAATCTGTAATTTTCTATTTATTTTTTATTAGATTTCTCA
Organism: Thysanoteuthis rhombus; assembly: GCA_963457665.1. Lineage (NCBI taxonomy): Eukaryota > Metazoa > Mollusca > Cephalopoda > Oegopsida > Thysanoteuthidae > Thysanoteuthis > Thysanoteuthis major. The sequence goes on from OY735206.1 coordinate 50,442,100, forward strand.
AGAACCACAGATCCCAAAAACCTCAAACTCAATACTACTCTACTTTGTGAGCTGATTAATATATCTGATGAATGTCAGCTTTGTACAATGGCCAGTTGTCAAATTATCTAGGTGCATACAGACAGAGATTCTCTCAATTATAATGAGATACTTGATTTTCATAAACACCTGCTGGTCAAATTCTGATTCACTTTGAAAATGATTCAGTTGTATTGCAGGAAGGCAAAATATTCTGAGCCCTGCCAAGTGGCTAAGATAGTTTAGATGAGTATGATAATTAAGATAGTCTATTTTGCATGGTGCCAATAGTCAGTGTTCAAAAACTAGAGCAGACAGGTTTTCCTCACATGGAAAATTTGTGCAACACAATCTTACACCCCTTTCCTAAATTTCACCTTGTATCATGGAACCTAACCAAACGATTGACACTTAAACTGAGAACCATACAATGTACACAAGTGAGAATTATGCTCAATATCACATGGAGAGATCACAAGAGTCTATTTGAGAAAAAAACAGACATCAGAGATATCATGAAAACCATTAGAGAACTCAAGTCAGACATCTGCTGGGCCGCATGACTCACAACATGGATCCCTAGTTATCCTATGCAAAACTGTGGCCAGTAAAATATGAGATGGCTTGATGAAGTACACTTGTTCTGAAAGTATTCTGTGACAATACATAGAATACATTATGATAATACCCTCTATAAAATAACAAACTACATGTATGACATAAGCAATGTATTAAAATCATAGCTGAAAGTGAAGCAGTGTTTGATCAACATTGCTGGGGTGCCTGGTTAATATAGCAGTTTTGTTTTTTTATCCCCGACTGATGATCCTAACAAGAGAAAATTTACACAGAGTACTATGATATCAAAGTATGTGTAAAAGAAAATTGTAAAAATTACATTAATAGATATGAGAAATAAGTAACTGTAGTGAGACAAAGAAAATTTTGAAAAAGTTTTTCAATGAGTTTGATGTTTAAAGCTGTAAAGCTTTCTAGACTATATATGTATATTGATTATTTAATTATTATAATAATTAATGCTCCCTTATTCAGGGTTGAGCACTCTTTAAGTGAGCTAACTTGTTCATAATAAGCTTATGCAATGCTCTTCCAACACAGGGATAAAGTACTCAGGCAGATGGGGAATTACGCGAGAATGAATATATTGCTTAGATTCAACTTTACTGACCGTCCAGTTCTGCATGGGGCAGAGTTAAGATACCAGCCTCTGGGTCTGAAGCGAAGGTTTTGATCCTATCTTGTGGTACTGGATGGGATAATGGATAGTCTATAGCCACATTGAGTTGTAATACAACGAAACAGCTGTCTGTAGATGACACAAATATTTAATTATTATAATATATATATATATATATATATATATATATATATATACTAGTAGGGAATTCCCAGCATTGCTCAGTGAAAAATAAATGAACATCTGACAATACAGACATAAAATGTTCTTTGACAAATGTCTTCTAACACAACACAAGCAATTGAGCAGGGTGGCAGGAGCTGAAATAAAGTTTAGTAAGTGGCAGGTTATGTGATCAAATCTTGGCACAGGTGCCACATACCCCTAGGCAGGCTCATACACACTCCCAGGCTTACCTGTGCAGGCCTATGCATACTGTCAGGCATGTCATCATATTCCATGAAATTTTTCATGCTAAAAGTTTGAAATGGAAGTTTGGGTTTAAGATTCTAATAAAATGAAATTTGGGCCATTTTTCATCAAAGATACCTTGCTCATTTTCAGCAATTCTAGCTGTTGGCGATTTTCACAACAGAAGATCATACCTATAAATATATTTTGCTTTAGGAACTGGGTTTTTTAATCTTTTGGAGGAAAGATTTTTTTTTGAAGAAAGGTATAATAACTTTTTTTTCCCTTTGGAGAAAGTTTGTTTTTTCTTTTCTAAAAAATCAAATGGATAAATCAGAATGAAACAAATCTTTTTACTTTTATCTGGTTAGAAAGTTTGATTTAACTTGATTTTTATATAAATTTTTGATTGCTTTGATCAAATAGATATTTGATTTAACTAAAACAATAAAATGAATGAATTCATAGTTTCAGTTTGATGAATACATATAGATAATTTCTCTGCCTGGAGGAAACCCTCTTGACAGCTTAAGATAAGGTCGACTTTTTGCCTTTTTGTCTTCAGGGCCTGTCAAATCTTTTCCTTTCCCCCTCTCCCAGTAAAGGCGCCCATACAAACATACAAAAATACAACATCAAGTATCATCTAGAAATATCTAAGTACTTTTTGTGTCTATGTTAGTGGGTCAGTGATTAGGATGCTGACCATCATCAGATAGATCTCATGTTTAATTCAGGTTTAAAGAAAGAGAGAACTGCATCACTCCAAGAATTGGCCTGGGATCCATAAAAACACTATTTTCTATACTTACTCTATCTATACAAGTATATATATATATATATATATATATATATATATATATATATATATATATATATATATATATATAATAATGAAATAGATTTTTAATCCAACATTATAAATGTCTTATTTTTATTAGGAATTTATTTGAAACAACTCCCCATTTTTACACATTGATTAGCCAAGACAGTGCAAAATGGACAATTAATGAAATGGGCTGCTGTGGGAATCAAACATGCATCCAACAGGAGCCCATCTTAATGCAATGCCACTCTTTACTGTCTGAGCTAAGCAACCGGCCAGTATATCGGATGTTCAACTATTGCTTTATGTCTAAATAACATAAATAAATATGTCTATTTACTGCCAGATTAAATATCCATTTCATTCTGATATGATTGTCTGAAACATAAATAGAGCAGCTAGGGATGGTCTCCTTAATTGTTTGTCTATTTATGCTGTCTAGATAAATCAATATATTTCACCATGTAAAAGCAGGGTGTCATTTCAGGTAGAGTTCCAAATGAAAATAATACATAATGATTTATGCATATATATATATATATATATATATATATATATATATATATATACATATATATATGGTAAAATAATGGATTTGCTACACAAACATCTTTATGTTTCTGACATTTTGGACTTCCACAGGTGAATGATTTGATTTATTTGGATCCCTATTTAGGACTTTATTGGGAGGTCTTTATTTTCTGGGTGGAAAACTCTGCCTTATTTCATTTATATTTTTTTTTACATTTTTTTTATGTTCATGATTTTTCCATAAACTGAATCATTCATCAAAAGAAGCCCAAAAGGGCAGAAACATAAACATGTTTGTGAAGTGAATCCATTATTTCACCATTTTCAAAGCTCTACCCAAACCAAATGTTTCTGTATAGAGCACTTTATAAAATTAACCCATCACACATCAGACATTTTATCATATTGTATTACTGATTTGTAATGTGTGTATGTATTTATATATATATATATATATATATATATATATATATATATATATATATATAAAACTTAAAAACTGTAAATTCCTTAGACATCACATTCAATTAAACTATCAACACCTATGAACCATATTGAAAAGAAAACTCTTTTATTAAGTACATCAGTACCAGTTCCAACCATCCAAACATAATGATAAAAAAGATCCCCTAATCCATAGAAACTAGATTAACTTACAATTCTTCCAATGAAACAATATTTAATGAAGTTAGAAATAATACCTCAAAGCCCTAAACGATAGTGGTTTCACGGAAACAAACCTCAAGTACAATGAAAAAGTCAAATCCAATGATAATAAAGAGAAAATTTTAAAAAAATAAGAATAGAAAATCATCTGGTTTACACCCCCATTTAACTTACAAGTAAGAATGAACTTGAGCAAAATTTTCATTCGACTGATTGAAAAACACTTCCCTCCAAATCACCCACAAAGCAAAATATTCAATAGGAATACATTGAAAATTAGTTTTAGTTGTACAGAAAATTTTAATAGGATCATCACTAAACTCAACAATAAAATTATTAGAAATAATAGAAGTATGGAGCATACTAGTACAAAAAAAATCAGACTACAACTGCCTAAATAAGAATAACTGCCCCCTGCAAAACAAATGCCTTAGATCCAATATAGTATCCCAGGCAGAGATATCAACTCAGGAAAAACCCTTAGTTATAAAATACTACATCGGTATATCCAACACACCATCTAAACTTGGATTAGCCAACCATATATTATCATTCACAAATGAAAGATACAAAAAATAGCACATCCCTATCAGCTCATTACTGGAAATCACATCAAATGAACTATAAGTCAACTGTTAAATGGAAAATTCTTAGACAATACATACCAAAATTTAGAAAATTCTTACAATCTCTGCATAAATGAGAAATTTGAGATTTTAAACTTTACTAGAATCACAAAAATCCAAGGAGCATTTACTAAATAGAAAAAATGAAACAATACTGCATTGCAGGCATTGTTCTAAATTCCTATTGATGAATATAAAATAACAGCAACGCACATACCAATAAATAAAAAAAGTAGAGTAGAAAATCCACTTCCATCTCCATCATCCCTAAAACTTCCTATCATCATCTTCTACCTCCAAACATGCCCAAACATATTATAAATTAAAAATTAAGATTAATACTATCCACTAGAGCCACAGAGGATATCAACAGGGGTAATAAAACCCAATGCCAAAATACCAAGGTCAAGATAAGAACTATCCCCAGAAAATTACGAAGCATCCTTGCAGAGATGACCCCTAGATCCGGTTCACACCTCTTGACAAAATGAATAACCCCATACAACTCACTACCACACTCACAATATTCGCACCAAATAATAATAAAAGATAATCATTCACCTGATGAGGCCCGGAGAGGGCAAAAACATAGGTGCATAATAGTATACAGATAAACTTATTTGGTAGAAATAACAATGAATCTTTTGGGCTAAATTTAGAAAAAAAAACGTTTTTTTTTTTTGAAAATTCCTCACAAGGCTGCAAAATTCTCTTTCATGTGGGTATTTAAGTATAGAAAAACTTCCTATACCTGGGCTGTCAAATTCAGAGCTTTATTGAAACCTGATTTTTGTTCCAAACTTTCATGAAAACCTTGTATCAGGAAAGAAAAACCGAAAGTTCAATGAGGCATCCACTATAAAGTTTAAAATGCGTGACCCTGAGTAGATGATGATTTTTGGTGAGAATCATCTTATCAAGGGACTCCTTTCCGCCAAGTTTCAAGTAAAACTCACTCAAAACAGCTGAGAGACAATATAGGTACTGACTGACTGACCAATCAACTGATGGACATCTGAAGAGAGAAGCAGAGATGCCTCTGAAAAGTGATAGTTCAGACAGAAAAATCTGCAGAATGCAGCCGGAAAATGTTCATCAGGAAATCAGTGCGATTGGTTGGAAGAGAATCAGGTACAAGCTAAGTAGTGTGGTTCCTTGAAAGAAATGCAGTCCCTCCCACAGAGCTAATTGTATTATTTTACTTTCATGCCTTATATTCTAATGATTGTGGTTCCAATATACAACAGGAATGTCGGCAATTCTACTTGCTCTTGTAGCTCATTTCTCTATAGTATGTTATACCTTGAATGGTATCAAAATAGATTGATAATTACTGCTTAGAATTTAGTTTGGAAATCATTTTCATTGTAACGCATTGAATTGTTCTAAAATAAATTAATAATCATCGATTGGAATTCATTATCATTGTACCACCTTCAGTTGCTTTGAATTAATTTGATAATTAAGGCTTGTTATTCAGAGCCCCAGTCCTAATACTCTTATGACAAAGTGAAAATAAAGCAAAACTTGTAGCTCTTTTGAAGGGACCACACTTCTTTTTAGGGACCACATTACCTGTCTAAAGGATTGATAAAGAGCAATCTGAAGAAATACCTAGATATATAAAAATTTTGCCAAAGTAATCTAAAAATATCTGAGCCTCATCAAAAAAATATCTCAACTGATATCCACCACCTAAAAATGGTTTCATGTCTAAATACAACGGAAAATATTTAAATTTAGGTATAAGATTACTTAGTTGGCAATGCTGATTGCTTCATATGCTCATCATAGTTTCCTCCCTTGTTAAACAGTGATGCTCAAGTTAGCGCTTTAGAGTGAAAGCAGCAAAAATCAAAAGAAAAGAATGTGTTCAAGGAGAACTGTGTTGTACCCAAAACCAAAACTTTATTTTATGGTCTAATATTTATGAATAAAAGTTTGAGAAAATTCCAATTTTCAGTTCACTTTGACTCTAACGAGCTTAATTGGAGGTAACTGTCGATGCTAAAATTGGACATTATCTCCCTTGGTAATCGTGGAATATATCTGGTGTAAATCTTACTAAAATTTGCCAAAACTCTTTTTGTCTATCTGTTGGTTTGTCTCTAGGCCTACGAGGGCCGGAGGGCATAGCCCTTTCCTACTCTTTTTATGTACGGACTTTACATATGACTCTTTTGTCCGTTTCTATAGACATCTGCAAATAAGAGAAAGAAAATAAAGAGAATTGTTGTTTTAAAAACATTATATCTCCTTTTTCCTAATCAATCAAGAATTCTGCATGATTTCAAGAATCTGATTAGCTAACAGATGTGCCGTAATTGTACTCTGTTTGAAAATCAGTTACATACTTATATTTCACGTTCCGAGTTCAAAATTGAGTGGTAACATTTTTTCATTTTTAGGTGTCAAAATCAAGGTGTAACTTTTTTTCACTTTTAGGTCTCAAGAATGGACGGAATTTTTTTTCCACTTTACGGAACAAAATTGAGGATTAGTTTTTTTTCTCAAAATCCAACTGAATTTTTTTTTTCAGTTTTAGGGGTCAAAAACGAGGGAGAGGATTTCTTTTTCACTTATTATATTAAGAAAAAGTGATATTGAATCAGTTTTAATAACAAATTAAACCAAATACTATCTGGTTTCCATCCTCCTATCTTTCTATTTCTTTTTTAACAGCAATTTAATTTGCCCACTGGGTGGATATTTAGTCAAGTATAACTAATTGATCATCGTGTGAGCTTTATTTAGTTGTTTGCTACAACTTTGTGAGAAGATTTCCCTACATTTATTTTAAACCCTGTTTTGTTTTTTTCAAAACGTAATAGTATTATGTAAGTCTTATTTTTTCAAAATGTAATAGTAATTGTATAAAATCTTAATTTTAGTCAATACAAACAGAGTAAAAAATTGTTTACCTAAGATTCAATAATTATTTCATGGATTAGAATTCATTTCATAAAGAAGAGAGTATACTAAAAAAAGGTTGATAAATTGAAAAGCAGCTAAATTAGGGGCTAACAGCTAGCTGCAGATTTATAGGTGCTAAACGTACCAAAAAGGAGACGGATCTAAATGCCTGGGTGAAGGGTATGGATATCCATAATTCAAATTAATAATAATTAGATATTCTTATTCTATTCAAAACAGACTTCCTTTTTATTTACAACATTGAAGTGCATTTTTGAAAAATGGGATGAACAAATAATAAGCGGGAAAATTATTTGGAAAAACTCCCATAAATTCAGAGGATATACAAAAAACGAATCTTTACAAAGCATTACAGAAAAAAAAAAAACTTTTAAAAACATTGAAGGTACTTATTTTCAATCAAATCCCTCCTGAATAAATTTCTTTATTCTAATTTATTTCAATTTTGTTTTATAAACTAAAGGAAATATTCATTTTGATTAAAAAAATGACCAATGGGAGAGAAAAAGAACAGGAATTACAAAAGGAATGATTAAAAATTATTTGAATTCGTACAAAACAAAAACTTATCTAAGGGCATTAGGTATACTTGTTGAATTCAACATTTTATTAAACAACTGTATTTTTTTCTATTACAAAAAGTAAATCTTGATTTAAGCTTTCATTGCAGACAGTATTGGAAAATAAAGAATCAAGCTGATCAAATATTATTGTGCTTTCTATGATCTTAAACTTTGATGCTTATTTTGGAATGAAGTATCATTCAACTATGTTCATGGAATATACCATTTTAAAGTGGGAATTTCCTGTTATTTATTTAAGTTGAATGTTTCCTTTTCACTATTTATTCTAGTTTATTTGAGGCTTTCAAACCAAGATGGAAAGAAATCAAAACCAGGCAATTTTGTTGCATGAATTCCAAATGAGACATAAAGCAGCTCAAAATGCCTTTGGAGAAATTCATTGGTTCCAGGGCTCTAGAATTCAAATATTCTGGAATAAATGGACTTGTTTCTAGTCAGCAAAAATTCGTAGATTCTGAATGTTCTTATTTTAATTAATAGCATTTATTCTAGGCTGAGATATACTGCTTTTAAGCTGATGACGAAAAATCACAATTAGTTTTCCCCCAACCTGGAATATTGCTGATATTGGTGATTGAAACCTTATACTCAAAACTTCATTCAAAAATGGCCTTAACCATTCTGCTGCAATTTTTTTTATGGGATGTAGTTGCTAGCCTGACATCAACCCTTCTCTTTCAACCTGGCTTAAGACCAGCAATGGTGACTGTCAAGACGTATATTTTCTTTTCTCTCAGAGTAACTTTCTCTTAAATGGACTGCCTAACAGGATCAAAAGGCCCCAATAGCCCTGCCATTTGCTCATGACTTGGGAAGAAGTAGATTCCTTTCTTAAGGGCATTAGTATGAAGTGAAAGTTAATAGCCCCATGTGAAACTCAAATTCATTCCACAAATCCTGTTTTCCCATGCCAGTAGGTCTGACTACCTGACTATCTGGTTCGCTATGAATCTATCATATGTACTGGCTGCACAAATTGAGATAAAGGTCTGAAAATTTAAACATTTACTCCTTAGTATTTCTATAAAAAAGATTTTTTTGAAAATGTCCCCTCCCCAAAATAGGTTTCTAATGGGAGCTCAATTTGCAATACGAGTTTATCCAAAATTGGTCTCTTGGTTTGTATCCAGCAGCATCCATGCCTGTCTTTTGAAATTTGAAAATTCAGACTTTCTTAGTGATCACTGCCCAACAAAAGGCGAGAGAAGTAACTTACTCATTGATCACCTCTATTCAATTTTTGCCAAAATTTGTCATGTGACGGTTTCAATTGAGTGACTAACCAGTTTTTTTATGCATTTTAAAGGTATGCTTTTTTTTTTTAATTAAGTACATCTTTGCAAAAGATATTTTATTATATAATTTATCTATTTTGCAATATTACTTGCACCAAGAAATCATGATAGAATCATACAATTAAAATGGTCATAGAGAGACAAATTTATTCACTCATTTATTTATACTATAAATTGTAGATGATTTCTCTCAAAAATAGAGGGAGGTTACTCATAAAAATAAATGCAGGATTACTTCCCCTGCGTGAGCTTAGTGACAGCTTATAATTGTAAAAGAATTATGCGTTATATTTTAAATTTCAAGTAATCCTCTTTATTTAAATATAATTGTTGGAGTAATTATTTTGTTTTTGAGTGTAACAATATTGTTTTGTTGTTTTAGTGCAGCAATATTGTTTCTGTTGTTATAGTGTAGCAATATTATTTTTGTTGTTAAAGTGTAGCAATATTGTTTTTGTTGTTTCAGTGCAGCAATATTATTTTGTTGTTTTTGTGTAGCAATATTGTTTTGTTGTTTTAGTGTAGCAATATTGTTTTGTTGTTTTAGTGTAGCAATATTGTTTTGTTGTTTCAGTGCAGCAATATTGTTTTTGTTGTTTTAGTGCAGCTAGATTGTTTTGTTGTTTTAGTGTAGCAATATTGTTTTGTTGTTTCAGTGCAGCAATATTATTTTGTTGTTTTAGTGTAGCAATATTGTTTTGTTGTTTTAGTGCAGCAATATTATTTTGTTGTTTCAGTGCAGCTATATTATTTTGTTGTTTCAGTGCAGCTATATTATTTTGTTGTTTTTGCGCAGCAAAATTGTTTTGTTGTTTTAGTGCAGCTATATTGGTTTGTTGTTTTAGTGTAGCAATATTGTTTTGTTGTTTTAGTGTAGCAATATTGTTTTGTTGTTTTAGTGCAGCTATATTATTTTGTTGTTTTAGTGCAGCTATATTGTTTTGTTGTTTTAGTGTAGCAATATTGTTTTGTTGTTTTAGTGCAGCAATATTGTTTTGTTGTTTTAGTGTAGCAATATTATTTTGTAGTTTTAGTGCAGCAATATTGTTTTGTTGTTTTAGTGTAGCAATATTATTTTGTTGTTTTAGTGCAGCAATATTATTTTGTTGTTTTAGTGTAGCAATATTGTTTTGTTGTTTTAGTGTAGCAATATTGTTTTGTTGTTTTAGTGCAGCTATATTATTTTGTTGTTTTTGCGCAGCAATATTGTTTTGTTGTTTTAGTGCAGCTATATTGTTTTGTTGTTTTAGTGCAGCAATATTGTTTTGTTGTTTTAGTGTAGCAATATTATTTTGTAGTTTTAGTGCAGCAATATTGTTTTGTTGTTTTAATGTAGCAATATTATTTTGTTGTTTTAGTGCAGCAATATTATTTTGTTGTTTTAGTGCAGCAATATTGTTTTGTTGTTTTAGTGCAGCAATATTATTTTGTTGTTTTAGTGCAGCAATATTATTTTGTTGTTTTAGTGTAGCAATATTCTTTTGTTGTTTCAGTGCAGCTATAGTTGTTTTTGTGTAGCAATATTGTTTTGTTGTTTTAATGTAGCAATATTGTTTTTGTTGTTTTAGTGCAGCTATATTGTTTTGTTGTTTTAGTGTAGCAATATTGTTTTGTTGTTTTAGTGCAGCAATATTATTTTGTTGTTTTAGTGTAGCAATATTGTTTTGTTGTTTTAGTTTAGCAATATTGTTTTTGTTGTTTTAGTGCAGCTATATTGTTTTGTTGTTTTAGTGTAGCAATATTGTTTTTGTTGTTTTAGTGCAACTATATTGTTTTGTTGTTTCAGTGCAGCAATATTGTTTTTGTTGTTTTAGTGCTACTATATTGTTTTGTTGTTTTAGTGTAGCAATATTGTTTTGTTGTTTCAGTGCAGCAATATTATTTTGTTGTTTTAGTGTAGCAATATTGTTTTGTTGTTTTAGTGCAGCAATATTATTTTGTTGTTTCAGTGCAGCTATATTATTTTGTTGTTTTTGCGCAGCAATATTGTTTTGTTGTTTTAGTGCAGCTATATTGTTTTGTTGTTTTAGTGTAGCAATATTGTTTTGTTGTTTTAGTGCAGCAATATTATTTTGTTGTTTTAGTGTAGCAATATTGTTTTGTTGTTTTAGTGTAGCAATATTGTTTTGTTGTTTTAGTGCAGCAATATTATTTTGTTGTTTCAGTGCAGCTATATTATTTTGTTGTTTTTGCGCAGCAATATTGTTTTGTTGTTTTAGTGCAGCTATATTGTTTTGTTGTTTTAGTGCAGCAATATTGTTTTGTTGTTTTAGTGTAGCAATATTGTTTTGTTGTTTTAGTGCAGCTATATTGTTTTGTTGTTTTAGTGCAGCAATATTGTTTTGTTGTTTTAGTGTAGCAATATTGTTTTGTTGTTTTAGTGCAGCAATATTGTTTTGTTGTTTTAGTGTAGCAATATTGTTTTGTTGTTTTAGTGCAGCAATATTGTTTTGTTGTTTTAGTGTAGCAATATTGTTTTGTTGTTTTAGTGTAGCAATATTGTTTTGTTGTTTTAGTGCAGCAATATTGTTTTGTTGTTTTAGTGCAGCAATATTGTTTTGTTGTTTTAGTGTAGCAATATTGTTTTGTTGTTTTAGTGTAGCAATATTGTTTTGTTGTTTTAGTGTAGCAATATTATTTTGTTGTTTTAGTGCAGCAATATTGTTTTGTTGTTTTAATGAAGCAATATTGTTTTGTTGTTTCAGTGCAGCTATATTATTTTGTTGTTTTTGCGCAGCAATATTGTTTTGTTGTTTCAGTGTAGCAATATTGTTTTGTTGTTTTAGTGCAGCAATATTGTTTTGTTGTTTTAGTGTAGCAATATTGTTTTGTTGTTTTAGTGTAGCAATATTGTTTTGTTGTTTCAGTGCAGCTATATTATTTTGTTGTTTTTGCGCAGCAATATTGTTTTGTTGTTTTAGTGCAGCTATATTGTTTTGTTGTTTTAGTGCAGCAATATTGTTTTGTTGTTTTAGTGTAGCAATATTGTTTTGTTGTTTTAGTGCAGCAATATTGTTTTGTTGTTTTAGTGTAGCAATATTGTTTTGTTGTTTTAGTGCAGCAATATTGTTTTGTTGTTTTAGTGTAGCAATATTGTTTTGTTGTTTTAGTGTAGCAATATTGTTTTGTTGTTTTAGTGCAGCAATATTGTTTTGTTGTTTTAGTGCAGCAATATTGTTTTGTTGTTTTAGTGTAGCAATATTGTTTTGTTGTTTTAGTGCAGCAATATTGTTCTGTTGTTTTAGTGTAGCAATATTATTTTGTTGTTTTAGTGCAGCAATATTGTTTTGTTGTTTTAATGAAGCAATATTGTTTTGTTGTTTCAGTGCAGCTATATTATTTTGCTGTTTTTGCGCAGCAATATTGTTTTGTTGTTTTAGTGTAGCAGTATTGTTTTGTTGTTTTAGTGCAGCAATATTGTTTTGTTGTTTTAGTGTAGCAATATTGTTTTGTTGTTTTAGTGTAGCAATATTGTTTTGTTGTTTTAGTGCAGCAATATTGTTTTGTTGTTTTAGTGTAGCAATATTATTTTGTTGTTTTAGTGCAGCAATATTGTTTTGTTGTTTTAGTGTAGCAATATTGTTTTGTTGTTTTAGTGCAGCAATATTGTTTTGTTGTTTTAATGAAGCTATATTGTTTTGTTGTTTTAGTGTAGCAATATTGTTTTGTTGTTTTAGTGTAGCAATATTGTTTTGTTGTTTTAGTGCAGCAATATTGTTTTGTTGTTTTAATGAAGCTATATTGTTTTGTTGTTTTAGTGTAGCAATATTGTTTTGTTGTTTTAGTGCAGCAATATTGTTTTGTTGTTTTAATGAAGCTATATTGTTTTGTTGTTTTAGTGTAGCAATATTGTTTTGTTGTTTTAGTGCAGCAATATTGTTTTGTTGTTTTAGTGTAGCAATATTGTTTTGTTGTTTTAGTGCAGCAATATTGTTTTGTAACAATAACATGTAATAGTTTTGTATGCCAAAAACGAATAAGGAATGTACAAATATTTTCCACTACATCACCTTTTCTATCTTCTTATTTCTTTATCTCTGTAAAAAGAATTTCAATATATCTTATATATTTTTACACCTTTCCATCCACACCACACTCTCAATCTTTGATATCAGTCACTTGATATCTAACCAGTGTCGTCTTCTGTCACAATCTCTTCTGAATACCCGTATATACATATTTATTTTTTTTCTTCCACCTGGTTTTCTAGTTGTTTTTTTCTCACTTTCTTCCCTTCATACCCTTCTTTTCTTTTCTTCTCACAGGGGATCAGGAGATACTGCATTTTGATCCTAGGTAGAAAAGTCATACAGTCATACATACGAAGAAGCATAATAATGTAGAGGATTTTTAGCATCCATTGCAGACATAAACATATTGCTAATCGTGAAACAAAAATTTAAAAGGCAAAATCACCAGTCTTTGAAAAGTTAAATCATTGGTAAATATATCTGATATGATCAAGATGAACAATTTTGACAAATAACATATCTAAAATACCTGTTAACTGCTTGCTTTTAATTCAAACCATTTTGATATAATATTTTTTTTCAATAAAACACAACAGCTGTGGTGTCTGCTGCCACTTTTTGCTGTGAACCTTAATGATCTCCAAAGAAAGCTAAATGAGCTGAATATTTTCTAGTTAAGATTAGATATGACAATAGAAATATATCAGCTTCTATTTCTTTCTGTTCAGCAATTTCTGAAAAAAAAAGAGTTTTTTCTGTTTCTTCACTGATTGTACACCTGAAAAGGTTGTAAAATGGATTTGCTAAAATGCTGGGGTAACAACATAAAGAATGAGTTCAGTAGTCCAAGCAACTTATAGAAAGATAATATGATTAACAAAAGTAGGCTGCTAGATAAATGTTAACTGGTTGCTCCGTGTTCCTCTAACTCTCACTGCTTTGAACTGAGAAAATCCGATGATGAGTGAATTTGAGCAGATGATGTCATTGTCCAATTTCAAAGCACAAATCAACGCAATTTTTATATCATGGATAGTCTTTTCAGGATTGTGAGCTTTTTCAGATTTTATCAATAATGGCTTCATAAATACCCCATCTATCTATTCCCATTGAAAATGCGGACGTTTGATAATCCAAAACATGTTTTAATGACTTTTTCTGTAGCAGAAACTATCATTGTTCATATTCTTTCAACATCAATTTCCTCAAACGATTGGTTACAAAATTTCTCCAAGTACCTGGAACTAAATGCTCCCTAATTTTGCAACCACATAAGCTATCGAGATGGGGTGAAAATAAAGTACCTGATGAGCAGATTATGAACATAGTCTCGTCTAAAATCAATGTTACTCAATACTTGATCTAACATGTGAGGTCATATATACATATAATTCCTGAAAAACCTTTGACAATCAAACAAATATTGAAATTTCATGATTACTCCTTGTGTAAAACCTAAAACAACTCAATCCTCGAGATGCGGGAGTATTTTTCTTGTTCTTTATGATGATGCCATTATCTTCGTCATCTATAAGCAATAGTTGAACATCCAATTTACTGGCTGGTTGCTTAGCTCAGACAGTAAAGAGTGGCATTGCATTAAGATGGGCTCCTGTTGGATGCATGTTTGATTCCCACAGCAGCCCATTTCATTAATTGTCCATTTTGCACTGCCTAGGCTAATCAATGTGTAAAAATGGGGAGTTGTTTCAAATAAATTCCTAATAAAAATAAGACATTTATAATGTTGGATTAAATATCTATTTCATTATTATATATATATATATATATATATATATATATATATATATATATATATATATATATATATACTTGTATAGATAGAGTAAGTATAGAAAATAGTGTTTTTATGGATCCCAGGCCAATTCTTGGAGTGATGCAGTTCTCTCTTTATTTAAACCTGAATTAAACATAAGATCTATCTGATGATGGTAAGCATCCTTATCACTGACCCACTAACATAGACACAAAAAGTACTTAGATATTTCTAGATGATACTTGATGTTGTATTTTTGTATGTTTGTATGGGCACCTTTACTGAGAGAGGGGGAAAGGAAAAGATTTGACAGGCCCTGAAGACAAAAAGGCAAAAAGTCGACCTTATCTTAAGCTGTCAAGAGGGTTTCCTCCAGGCAGAGAAATTATTTATATATATTCATCAAATTGAAACTATGAATTCATTCATTTTATTGTTTTAGTTAAATCAAATATCTATTTGATCAAAGCAATCAAAAATTTATATAAAAATCAAGTTAAATCAAACTTTTTAACCAGATAAAAGTAAAAAGATTTGTTTCATTCTGATTTATCCATTTGATTTTTTAGAAAAGAAAAAACAAACTTTCTCCGAAGGGAAAAAAAAGTTATTATTCCTTTCTTCAAAAAAAAATCTTTCCTCCAAAAGATTAAAAAACCCAGTTCCTAAAGCAAAATATATTTATAGGTATGATCTTCTGTTGTGAAAATCGCCAACAGCTAGAATTGCTGAAAATGAGCAAGGTACCTTTGATGAAAAATGGCCAAAATTTCATTTTATTAGAATCTTAAACCCAAACTTCCATTTCAAACTTTTAGCATGAAAAATTTCATAGAATATGATGACATGCCTGACAGTATGCATAGGCCTGCACAGGTAAGCCTGGGAGTGTGTATGAGCCTGCCTAGGGGTATGTGGCACCTGTGCCAAGATTTGATCACATAACCTGCCACTTACTAAACTTTATTTCAGCTCCTGCCACCCTGCTCAATTGCTTGTATTGTGTTAGAAGACATTTGTCAAAGAACATTTTATGTCTATATTGTCAGATGTTCATTTATTTTTCACTGGGCAATGCTTGGGATTCCCTGCTAGTATATATATATATATATATATATATATATATATATATATTATAATAATTAGATATTTATGTCATACACAGACAGCTGTTTTGTTGTATTACAACTCAATGTGGCTATAGACTATCCATTATCCCATCCAGTACCACAAGATAGGATCAAAACCTTCGCTTCAGACCCAGAGGCTGGTATCTTAACTCTGCCCCATGCAGAACTGGACGGTCAGTAAAGTTGAATCCAAGCAATATATTCATTCTCGCGTAATCCCCATCTGCCTGAGTACTTTATCCCTATGTTGGAAGAGCATTGCATGAGCTTATAATGAACGAGTTACCTCAGTTAAAGAGTGCTCAACCCTGAATAAGGGAGCATTAATTATTATGATGATTAAATAATTAATATACATATATAGTCTAGAAAGCTTCACAGCTTTAAACATCAAACTCATTGAAAAACTTTTTCAAAATTTTCTTTGTCTCACTACAGTTACTTATTTCTCATATCTATTAATGTAATTTTTGCAATTTTCTTCTTTTACATCTTACACATACTTTGATATTATGGTACTATATATGTATGTATATGTATATATGTGTGTGTATATATATATGAGTGTGTGTGTATACATATATATGTGTGTATATATAAATATATATATGTATATATATATATATATATATATATATATGTGTGTGTGTGTGTGTGTGTGTGTGTGTGTGTGTGGCACAATAATATATGTTTGATGCGGGAGGTTCGTACAAAAATGTTTTTTCCCTCCGATTAGCAGACTTATTGAATCCCCCGCATTTCGCAGTTTGAAATTATGTCGAAAAAAGATAGGTTTCCGATACATTTGAAAAGCTGTTTAGAACATCTTCAGGAAGTGAAAATCTTCTTTGCCCCCAACTATCGTGGAGGAGGTGCATTTAAATGGTAGCATTTTTAAACCTTAGCGGGTCTGAGAGTGAACCTTTCTTCTGTTCAAGAAAATAGAAAGAAATAAAAGAGGGCGGGATTACCGCTCTATCTTTGAATTTGAAAACCTTGTTCGCTTATCTTCATCTTGACACCCTTTCAAACTCTCTATTTTACCTATGCAACTTTTACCTTGGAAGTTCAATTGAAACCGGTGATTATAAAGGCCCAAGTCAATAGAGTTTGTGTTTGATTCTGATTTTTTTTTTTAGTTACATATATTTTTCTCTAACTGTAAAAATCTGCACAATCGTCCGTTATTGACTGCTATTCAGTAAAAAAGTTACTATATTTCAACTGCTACTGCCACTGCTACTATTAACATCTAAAGTTTACATAATCGTCCGTCGTCTCATATCTTCATTGATTGGTGGGAAATGTGTCCTTAAAAAGGAAGGAGGGGGTCATTATTTACTACAGTTGCCTGAACTACTGTGATGATAGTAGGCACAATATAAGCCCAGCTGCTGGTTAAAACAATTCGTACTGTTGCCGAAAGAGGTCATAATAAAAACAGACAAGCCCTTGCTATTGATGGAGCATTTGGTTGAGGAGAGAAGAGATTCGCACGGGATTATAGTAGCTGTTCTTTTTTCAAACAAGGAAAGTTAATGAAGATGGTTTCTGCAGTAAGTTCGACTGGGTACTTCTTACCTAACTCAACTTTCTATTTTCTGAATAACGCGAATGAAAACAAGATGTTAAATGAGAAAAAAAGAAAAAGAAAGTTGAACTACCAACAACCACAAAATGAATTTAAAATTGTAAACATTTCGGGTACTTTTACATCGTACAGCTGATTTATTCTGGAAATATTTGGATTTTTCACTGAACCACGTTGGAATCGGATAAGTTTTGTCCTTCATTTTTTTCCCTCCGTTCCTATGTTTTGGAATTAGTTTTGCTTCATGAATGATGGAAAGTTGTTTTTTTTCTTCTTCTTTCTTTTGTTATTACATGATAATTCAAATTTAACGTAATTACAACCGAAAAAAAAACTATACTGAGTGAAAACAACAACAACAACAAAACAGAGGTTACTTGATAAACCTCATTGCACCCACCTGAACAGTACCAGTATTTATTTTAAAAAAAAGAAAGAAAAGAATAGCCAAAAGGGAGAAAAAAAAAGAAAATTATTTATTTCACTTTTTTCGCAATTTTTTTCCCCTTATGCTCGTTGCGATTTCCCCTCTTGGTGTGTGGGCTGTCTATCGTCATTGTCGGAAATACTTGAAATTTCAGACAGTTTTCTCATGACAATGTACTTAACTTTCTCATTATTATTACATTTTACGTTTGTCGCTTAAGGTTTACCTAGTCACAAAGAGGGGGGAAAATCTGGTTGCTTGGTTGTATGCAAACATTCAAGTCTAAACAGCAATGGACTGACCTGATACTTCACTGAAAATAAAACTGCGGTTTTTTTAAAAAACAAATCGTTTCTGCTTATGAAAATATCCCATCAAGTAATACTTATCAGGTCTTTTCCCCGTTATTTGCAAATACATTGAAAGTGACAACTACTTTATCTAAATTGAGTTAATTTGAAGAAGTAAAGAAAGGCGATTTTTGTTGTCGTTATAGTTGCTGTTGTTGACATACTCGCACGCACCCAAGTTATTTCCGCTGTAATGTGATTATGTCAGAATGGATGTGGACTTGAAGTATGGGAAACTCACTAAGAGGGTTTGCAACATTAACTTGCATGAGGGATGCCGCCCTAGAGTTGGGACCGACTCTGGGAAAACCCCAGCCGAATCACAAATGCTGGAACCTGCTATTTGGTTCAAATGTCTACTAATAACTTACATTCATGTCGACTGCGATCAACGACGAGTCAGGTTTCGAAAAATTTCTGAACTGTCAACTGTTTCTGACGGCGAGACATGGCGACCGGATCGCCATGCGAGCTCTTCTTCCCAACCAAGAGAGGAATTACTGTCTTTACGTACAACCACCACCCGAGATGACTGTAACGAGTCTCGTCTTCGTAATCTGTCCACTGACTCTATCTACGAAGTGTACGACGATGGGGAATGTTACGACTTCGACTGTCTGATCGACGAATTTTTTAATCAGGCCACTGACAATCTCATCGATTTTAGCCGTGGAGTTCTCAGTGAATCAGATTTCAACATTTGCGTCCTGAAGCTTTTACATTGCTTTATTCTACCCTCGGTCAAGTTTGTAATATCTGACCTCCCTATTTTGGTAATGGCCCAGGACTATATTAACCATCAAGTGGCCAAGGCAGAAGAACGTATCTTGAAACAAGACAAAATGGCCTTTCTTACTGAGTCATCTCTAAAGTCTCAACGGGAAAGGTTATTCCGCACAGAAAACTTTCTTAAGGAATCCAATGTACGAAACTGCAAAACAGATTTTTTGAGTCTTCTGCTAAAGGATGTTGAAAAGGATATTTTAAAAAATGATCGTCTTCTGGATGAATACCAGCAGAAGATAAATAACGTGAAAGCTGCCTCTGGTGATGTAGCTGAGTCACTGATCAGCTTACGGAAAGAAAGGGACAATATTCACGAGCAGTTGGACAACTTGGAGCACATTCGCGAAAACATAAAAAATGTTATAATCCGTCCTTTTATTAAGAAGAAAAAAAAGTTAAAGAAGAAAAAACAGCCAAACGTCTTTCATGACATCTATGTCGAGGTTAACAAGAAGTTGAACGAACAGAAGGAAACTTTGCAGAACACGTGTTTCCAAAAGGTCAAAATCATTACAGTTCGGGAAGCAATTATTTTGTCCATTCGAGATGTCCAAACCGTTGGCGAGACGGTGGGCATCGAAGTCAAGATTGATGGCAGTGAGAGAGCAACAGACATCTTCGACGTGAAACTCAAGCCTGACAGTTGGAAGACTCACGAAGAAAAGGTTGCACTTATTTTAAGTAACCCCAAGCAAGAGCCTTACCAAGTCCACAAAACGTTCTGCAACCGTATAAGGGATCGTATCAAAGCTGCTAGTGAAGAATACTCTCTGTTCCGCACCGAAACATTAAAAAATAGGGCATCTACTGAAGTAAAAATTAGTACAACAGAAATGGAACTACTTAACCAATCCGGTCTCTCTAGCCACCGCACTAGATATTGTCTTCCAATTGAAAACGCTTCTTTTCATGCCTCTTTGAATAGAAAATATTCTGATTCTTTGGAGCTACCTGTAATGAGAAATGCAAGTGTAGAAAGTGTGGATGAAAAATTCCCTTTAGATCAGCGAATGTCAGATGTTTCTATAACCGATCACTTCCGCACTTTGCCTCTAAAGTCTTTCATTGACACATTCCGATCTGATATTCACACACATATCCAAAATATGTGCAGGAATGTACTGCCAGCTGCAATCGAGCACAGTGAGATTTCTTTGAGCAAACTGTGGCTCATCTATGAGAACCATCTTTACCAAAACCTCATGAATGACATCATCAAGCTTTATTCCATTGCCTATGAATCGGTCTGTAACCACCTTCTTGCTAATATCTCAAAATTTTCTGTCTCTGAGTTTGTCAATGAAGGGTCATTTTCTCAGCGATTTTTGTTTGGGCAAGACATGTCGTCTTTTTCTGCTCTAGCTACAGACTCTGTTGAAAATAGTGATGATGAAAATGATGAGGTTGATAATGAGAAAATGCGGCTTTCAATGTCAATGGATGAACTGAAATGGGAGAGTGACATGGTGAAAGATTTGTATCGTGGTGCCGACGAGGATTGTTCTAGTCTTATGGAATCCATAAAACTATCCTTAGGCTCTCGTAGGAATTCTATGAAGAGTATGACGACACAAAGCTTTTCAGACTCTATCGAAAGTTTTCATGATGCCATGGCAGAAATCAATAATGCTGTTGAGCCCTCTGATGTCCAAATTGAACACGGGTCTCCACCAAAAAAAGCTGAATATGACTTGACAAATTTCAAACGAACTTTTTCTCCAGCTTTGATATGCATCGACAACATGTTGGTAACTAGCAGCATAGTTGGTAAACTCCGGTGTTTAACTCGTATTTTCCGATTCCTCGGAACAACTATCTCAACAGTCTGCTCTTCACAGAATTCTGACTATTCAGCTTGTTCAGATGATATTCTGACTACAACGATTTTACTCTTGGTGCTGTTGGTAGATCACCAAAAACTGAAGCAATTCTATGTACAGCTAATGACAATGGTAGACTTGATGGCACCATGTCTCATTGGAGGAATACATGACTGCAGCTTGACAAACTTTTACAGTGCCTTCCACTTTATCTTCAGTCATATTGTTTTGATGTCTCGCAAAAGTTGACCCTTGTAGGGTTTTATTATTAAATATCTTTCAAATTGTTTTTTTTTCAGCGGGGAGGGTATCTGAGAAAAAAAAAAATTCTCCACATGAATTGCTTTTGAGAGTGTTGATCAAAGAACAGACATTTTCAGAGATTTTTTTTTTGTCTTTATCATTCCAATTTGGCTGTTATTTTCTTGACCTTTTTAGTTGAATTGTTTTATTTATTTTCAACTGATGCATTTTTTCTGAATTTCTAAATTAAATTTTTTTTTTTTCTAATTTATACTTGTTTGTTTTTTTTGTTTTTTTTTTTCTTTTTTTTTATATCATGTCATGCCAAATTGGTGAAATTTACTCATTTTTTGTAAAAAAAACAAAAACCAAAAAACCTACAAAAAACAAATAGTTTTTCATATCTCTGTTCTGATTAGATAAATTCTTGATCAAATCAAAACGATGTATTTATTTTTTGTTAAAACAATTTTACCAATTTTCATAACATGTCATATATGTTTATATATTTTTTCTTTTTAACAATTTTTCTTTTTGCAATTTTTGTTGACTTTATATGGAATCCATCTGCCTAGTTAATATTTTCCCTTTTCTATACACTGCTCCTGGTTAGTGGCTCTGTTACCACATCAGATAATGAAATTTTACAACAGCAATAAGCATCCTCTTTTCTACAGAGGATGCTATTTATTATAATTATGGATAATGTTATCAAAAGTTTGTCATCAAAATCACTCTACATAAAATTCATTAATGAAAGTCAATAAATTTCATATTAATTTTTTTATAACATAAGTTGTTTGTATTAATCGATTCGATAACTGAACAAAGAATTTATGACAAGAATGTAAATTTACAATATGATGAACATGAATTATTTCAACTTTTATATCCTTTGCATTATCTTATCAGCCTGTTATTGTTATTTAAAAGACCCTGTCCCAAAGTGATCATAAGCGGCTTCCTGTGTATAACACTATGCAACTTTTTAGAAACTTTTTTTTTCTGTTCCCAGGCAATAAGATATTTCTTAAATGATTGGTTAAAATGTTTAGTATAGAAAACGGCTATTATTCCCTTCAAACTTTGCTTTTGTGATCGGAACATTGATATTTTGTAATTTACACATTTTGCCAAAGACTGAGAAGCAAGTTGAAAGTTGCAAACTCGGTACCTAGATTGCTGACAAATTGTTCCTCCAGATCTAATTTTATGTGCAATAGTGGCATTAACACTTTCTGAGGGTCTATCAGTGGCTCCCATGTGTTGCTGTTCACACCAACATAGAATTTGGATGGCTATGGCTATTCCTGCCTTTAGTAGTGTGCTAAGGAATGCTGCTATTTTGAAGGTTTTGATTAACTCTCAGCCATACATCATGAATCAAGGCATCTAGCAAAGTCTTGACGATGTTGTATTGCTGGTGAAATGATGTGCCTAGAATTTGTCTTGATTCCCAATAGGCATGCTGAAATATGTCTTATAGGCTTAGTCCATCTTAGTACTGTCCGAGGCAAAGGTCAACACCAGTGTCCCCATGAAACTCCTCGGAAAGTAGCTTGATACAGCTTTGTAACGGTGGTTCGGGATTTCCAGGGCAATAACAAAGCTGGAAACTCTGTGGAACTGGTTGAGATTATGGTGAAGAACTATGGTAAAATGGGCTACAGGTTGTACCTCAAAGTCCACTTCTTTGACACTCAGCTTGATAAGATCAAGGTGAATTTTGGAGTGTATTTGGAGGAGAAAGGCAAGTTCTTCCATGAGGATATACTGGACTTTGAACATTCTACCAAGCTACCCATAACAACAACATGATGGGGGAATTATATTTTGGGGTCTGGTTCATGAAAGTTTAGCCTCTCCTTTTTGATACAAGTGTTCTTTCAAATCTCACAGTGTTTTATGCTCATGCACAATTGGTTCAAGTTTAGCCTTAAACTTTTTGTGTTGCTTGCCTGATCCAGTGGAAGAGGCAACCAAGATGAGGATACCAGACTGAGTAAATTAATGCATGATTATTCATCTCAGAAATAACGATAAACTTTCTTCATTTCTGTGGAGAGCAGCCAAAGTTAAATGATTACTAAAACGGTAATCCAAGTTTCTTCGTGTAAAATTTGGGGTTTTTGGATCACAGAAATTGTGTCACCAGTTGTGAGTACCCCCTCCTACCCCAAATGGTTACATCATTAGTTCTTTTCAAGATGTTTAACACAATCATTGTTGCAGTATGAAGTTATTTTCGTAAACATCTCCAAGTCTATTTCAACATGAGATACTATTTTTACAAAATTACTTTTTCAGTACTTTGGCACTATTTACATTTCAATCCCCCCCCCACCCCCACCCAGCTTCACAGATAAGTCATAAGGTTACCTTCTCTCTGGAGATAGCCTTGCAGTTTTTCTCATATGAGGGAATACCAAAAGAATTCAGATGTGGTGTGTGAATTGGATGTAGGTACACATTGCGCCACTATGTATCACCAACAAGCCAAAACTATTCTGAGCCGTTCTGCCAAGTGGCACTGTTTAGGATTGACTGATTTGTTTCCTCTGGTCCTCCCTCCCCCGCACAATCATTGATAAAAAAGAACAGCTTTTTGGGGGGCGGGGGGTAGAACGACGCTGGTTCAAATGGTATTTCTGTTTGAAATGTCATTTGAAGACCAATCACAATCTGGCCAATCTTTAATAAGCTGAAATAACAAAAATCTAAAATGTTCACCATACGAACAATGAAGATCATTGTCGGACCATGTGACTGATTTAACTCAGAGTTGATGCCAACAAATATCAATATTGTGCCTAGTCTTCTCATAGAGAATGACAGAATGATTGTTTGGATATGTGCCACAATTTCAGGGAACACATTTCGAATGATCGTATGAAACTTTAGAGTAAAATAACTTTTTAGTTTTTCCTCATATGTGTGAATTGGGGAAAAAAAAATTCTTGATAAAATATTAAGATTTATTGATAGTTTGTCAATATCAAAAAACAAGACTTTATACACTTTGGAATTTCTGGCTAACACTCAGCTAATATGTACATCCAGTATAAGAAGTCACAAATATTAAGTTCATTGAAAATCTTTGGGCTTTCTACACATTTGCACAAAGAATAACAAAGTGTTGTTGATTTTTAGGATGCATTAACCAACAGATCGGAATGATGAAAAAACTTCTGCCCAAATCAGTCTTGTACTTATATATGCATTTGTAGACAATCAAAATTAGACTTGAATAGAATTCTTTTTTAAAAGTAGGCTGTTTTTTTTCTTTCGTTTTTTGTTTTTTTTTAATTTGATGTCTGGATATTGCTCACTCACATGTACATTTGTACCAATTATCCATAAAATTACTGTTACTAAATCACTTACTAATCACATTTTAATTCCTCAAAATTTGGATCTTGTTATTCATCTGTTTGGTATTAACCTCCAGTTGAGTGTGAAGTATACATCTACTAGCATAGTCCATATTAAAAATAATTGGATTTATAACATACAAATTGGCTCTTCTACCTAGGATCAGAGTGTAGCTTACTGAAAAGTGTTATACATACATGCCCACACACACATAGACTCTCTCTCTCTCTCTCTCTTATATGTTTGTTGTGTAGATGTGAGGTGATCCGACATGGGCATGTTTCAATGCTTGTCTATAAATTTCAAAGAAACTTGCAGTGGTGCCAAGAAAAACAAGATTTTATCTATACATATATATGATTATTCGGAAACAGAAAAATAATCCGACAGAAATAATCATAAATGCATTACATTACTTTAAAACTTTATTTGAAGTGATCTCCTATTATTACATGGTGAATAAAAGAAAATTGCAGGAATCGAACATGTGACCATTGCAGGTTTGATTCCTGCAGCTGCCCCATTTCCTTTTAAACTTGTTGTATATTTATGATTACCGTCAGTGAAGCAATTGGTTAAAGACTAGTACTTATAATAGATGCCTCACTCATTCGATTTTTGAATGATTATATCCAAGATTTTGTTGTTGGTTATCATCAGCTGGTTATCACGATTTCCTCTCTTATTCAGCATTTACCCCAACTCCCTCTCACAGAAAATTTTTCAATGGGCAAAAACTGTATTATAATATAATTCTGCTGCTATATTAATAAACTCAACATGATTTGATCTACTTTTCTGATATGAAAGATTAATTTCATTCATTTTCAAAAATTCTATTTATCTGATTTAATTTTATTTTTAGCAAGAATCTTAAGGTTTAATCTTCCTGGCATATGACAATATACTTAAAAAAAAGTTACAAATCAATGGAGAAGTGATTGAGCAAAAGTTTTCCTCACCATTTGGAAGAACTGAAATGTATAGAAAGTTTTATCCTTTTACATATGCACTCATGTATAAAATAAAGGTGAAACTTCTCTCTTATTCCTTGGAGAACTTTTGGCTTTTAATGGCAAATCAAAGTTATTTTTCTTATTTTCTGTTTATATTCTGGATTTTATCTAAAAAAAAAAAATGGATTCCAATCACAATTTTCTACTCTTTTCTTCCAAAAATGTCCAAGTGTTTTCATTTGTTTTGTTTTTAGAACCTTTATGCACTTTGAACATTGAAATCTTGATTTTGACTAAAAGTGTTAATAGAAAAAAAAAATCAAATTTATTAAACTTCTATGTTGCTGAATAGAATTTTTTAAAGTTTTATAGAAAAAAAAACTGTATTAGAATTTTCTTCTGCTCAGCTTAAAATTTAAGAAAATTCAATTTCAAGTTTTGTTTGAAAATTCTGTCACAAAATTAAATTGAGTTATTCTAAATACTGTATTACATATGACTCTGTTTTTAATTGCGAATCTTGAAATGGTTTTATAAAGATTCTACAGGTATAAAAGTTGCCCTTTTCGAATAGAAGTTTTAAGTGTGTTCCATGATTTCCGCTCAGCAGATTTTTCCTTTAAAGTTTTTCTAATACAAATTTTTTTTTTTCTTTTTTTTTTACTGGTAAACAACTTTTTGCTGTATCACTCAACAAAAATGTCTTTGGTCCGATTATATAGTGTATATTGTACACAAATAAATTTTATGTTAGATTTTTCCCAAATCTTTCTTCTTACTAATGGCACAAAGATTTCAACGATAAAATTAACTTTCACCCAAGACTGGGTTCTTTTCCATAGGCATTGATTTTCCAAAAACGGTTAAGGCTTATTAAAAACAGCTATACTTCAAAGCCGTAACTAAAAAGTTTAGCCTCCCATTTTTACACTTTTCTTAAATTTATTCAACCCTTATTGCAGAATTTACCTACCTATATCTATATATATATACATACATATACACACATACATGTATAAAATCTTATATCAGTGCAATAATTAATAAAAAATCATGGATATACTTGAATTTCTATGAAATGATTTTTCTTTAAGAGAAGAAACTACTGAACTCGTTTCAGTGAGAGATTCCATTGTTTCAAGTTGTGGGTAGGAGATATTTTCTACAACAAAACGGTAACCTTTAAATGGAAGAGTCCATTGTTCTGGACAGAGAAACAAAAGAGAATCAAGTAAATCAGAATGCAGATCAAAGAAGAAAGTTTTAAAAAATTGTTCCAAAAATCAATGATCAACTCCAGTAATGATGAGTAGTAAACTTGTAGGCTCTTATAATGAATGCAGGACTGATCCAAGGGTTGCTGGCGCCCCGGGTCAAGCTGAACTTTGGTACACTGACTTCACACCAATCATAATCAAAATGAAATCTTCAAAGATGTTCAAATTTTGCAATAGATTGTTAAAAAGTCTTATCAGTAAATTTCTTTTTTTTAGATTATTTCATTTATTCATTTTTCATTTGTTTTCGTTTTTCAGATGTTCAGGGTCCCTCAGAAAAGTTGTACCCTTTCCTGGCCTCATGTGCCACCACTTATATATATTATATAATGTCAGTGTAATCATATAAGGAATCTTGAAAGGATTTGTCAGATCAGAATGTGGTGGAGGGAATTGCTCAATCCTTTGAAAATGTATCAAATGTCTACATGTAAAATCTGATGAAAAAGACTTAGCTTTCTTATGTTTGATATTTGTGTATGTATATATAGTACTATCCAACTTAAAAAGTGTGAGTGTATACACCGTTAGCTATGAAGTCTTTCTGTCCCAGATTTCTCTAAATGTAAAGTCACGAGGGACATATGTCGTACTTCCAGAAGTACTTTGGGAATTCTGAAGATGTTTTTGCATTTAATGTGTAGTAATGTTATCTACTTAAGTATCTTAATGTACATTGTTACAGTATGGTGTTGTATTATGTACAGGGCCCAATTCAGATGGGAAATGTAGACCCCACTTCAAACTGCTCATTAAGTAGTTTTTGTAATCAGTGTTAAATACAGATTATATTATGTATGGGTGTATATGTGTGCATGATGTATTTATAAATAACCAAACAGAATAAAATACTAGAACAATTTGTAAAGTCTCGAGTAGGACCCCCTCAAAATTGTTGGCCTATACCAACTAGCCCAGTTGGCCTTCTCTCTTCCTGGGCCTGATCATATATTCCTTTTGCAATGGAGGATATGTATTTATTTTCTATCCCTTCAGACTTGTCAAGTTTCAATGTTTAGAATCACTGAGAATCACAACCTGTACCACAAAAAAGAAAAAGATTCTGAATGCAGAGAGGGAAGGGGACCTGAATGTTCTATAATAGTGACCTGCTCCCCCAGAAAATTTTTTTAAATTATGTATCTAAAATTGGCTAAAATTGTGTCCCAGGGCATATTTGCTGCTATTTCTATCAGAAACCTGACCCAATTTAATAAATCTAATTAAATCTACCATTTTCTATAAAATGCATGAGAATTTCCCTTCCATGCATGTGAGGGAGAGAATCTATCAAAATGCTTGTATCTCACTCATTATGTGTAGAACTTGGAAGGTCTGTTCCTTGAAAGAGAGAGAGAGAGTGAGTTGATGCTCAATTTTGGCCTTATTCCCAAAGTCTCGAGCAAATGATTTCTCATTTGCTTGATCTTTTCTATACAAATTAAAACGTAATAATCTAAATGTGATTGCTTTCTTGCCATTCATTTGTTTTAAGCTCGTGTTTTATTTATAATTTCATAGTTGAAATTGCGTGTGGGAGAATAGTAATGGTAGTTAGTTCTGTGAAGGGACAGGATGGTGCAGTTGTTGAGGACAAAGGAATTCCTCCCTGTGTGCTTTGAGTTTACTGTCACATGATGACATCAATATAAATGTTGGAAGTTGATGGAAGTGGCCATCTTGTTTAGATGTAAACATCTGGTAACCATTTTGTTTCTTTGTTAGAAGAGAGAATATGTGTGCCAAGTATGAATATGGATGTATAGATTAATCAGAGTTTGTAATTGGAATAAACACACAAATGTTTAGATAAACAAATTGGACATTCATTTAATGATTCGACGAATGAGACTTTTATAACAATATATCTAAAGCTGGAAGAGAAATACGTATTAACATTAATAAGATCGATTATGATCGAAGAGGCCTGTTTAGATGAGATCATTAGGTAGTTGAGGAAGGAGATTGGATCCATGATACCTTGTGGCTAGGTAGAAGAGAAAGACAAAAGATAGCCCTCAAGTGTAGGGTAGGAGCTCTGTGCAAAATATTGTAGTGGCCATGAGTTGATGAAATGATCCCTGGATTTATGATCACCGAGTGCAACTTGGGGGCCATTTTCAGACGCTGAAAAACACAACAGAAAGACTAGTCATAGAAAACATGTGGGGTTTAACCCATGTGCACTTCCTGAAGATAATCAAGCAAAAAATCACACTTGGATGGCAAGCCTTTGGCAGAGCTAGCTCAACCTTCAGAAATAAGATCCCATTAATCCTAAAGAGAAGGGTGTATAACCAGTGCATCCTCCCAATAGTCAGTTATGGAGCCGAAACATGGAACCTAACCAAGAGACAGACCCATAAATTGAGAACCATGCAACGTGCACATGAAAGAATAATGCTGGGCCTCACATGGAGAGACCACAAAACAGCACAGTACATCCGAGAAAAGACAAGAGTCAGGGACATCATAGAATCCATTAAAAATCTCAAATAGCTGTGGGCTGGCCATGTTGCAAGAATGGCGGAAAACTGATGGACATTGCGACTCAAGACATGGATTCCCAGAGATCACATGTGCAACCGAGGCTGGCAGAATATTAGATGGAGAGACAAGCTAGACAAATTCAAAAAGTGCTGGCTCCACGACCCCCGTGATAGAGAAGTGTGGCGAATCCTGGAGAAGGTCTATGTCCAACGACGGACGTTTAAAGACTGATGATGATCATAGCTGAGCTGTAAAGTTTTTTTCAAAATAACCTTAGATGGATTGCATTACAGGGCTAAAGGGCTCCGACTGCACTGGTATTTGCCCATAGCTGTTGGAAGATCCATGCTTTTTCCAGGGGTATAAGTGTGACATGAATGCAAAAAACCTAGGACAAAACTCCAACTGGGAATCTTTCATTTTCCATACCAGTTACATCTTTTGTGTTGCAAATAGGACATAGAAATTTTGGCAGAAAAATAAATGAAGATTAATCACTAATAGTCATCTGGGGGCGGGATGATCAATTAAAAAATTTGAAAAAAGTGATCTATAAGTAAGTTACTTCTTTTGCTTTTTGTTGTGCAGTGATCACTAAAAAATGCAATTGGACAAAAACCAAGGGATCAATTCAGCATAAACTTACATTGCAAATTGTATCTATTTGGTTGGGATTTTCAAAAAAAAAAAACCCAAACATTTTTTTTCAGACATAATGAGTACATGTTTAAATCTTCAGCCCTCTGACTCCATTCATGTGTCCTGTATGTGTGATAGATGGCCAACCAACCAGACCAACTTGAAAATTGAAGAAAGCTACGGTAAGAGTTTCTAATATAATTGAAATTTTATCTGTGTAACCCTAAAAATTCTGTAACTAATCTTTGTAATTTGCTCAGGGATATTCTATTCCAGGTTTGAAGTAATGTAGACTCCTTCGTCTGTTTCTATTATTGGAAAATTGTTAAGAGATAAACATCTGAAACTGCTCAAATTGTATGTTCCAGTTGCCCTGTGATTTAATGTTTTTTTGTTAAACTAATCACTCCACCCGCTTCACTTTCTCATGAACTGATTAAAAAGTGACTTGGTACTTAGACGATTTTGGCTGGGAGCTTGTTTCTTCAATTAGTAAAATCAGTAGAAAAAGACAAATTTAAGATGAGCTTGTAAGAAGAAACCTTAGTCTTATTTTTGCCTCCTCCCGTCTTTCTGTGGGCAACCTGTTACCCTAAAAGGCCTTGTCACTTTTTTGACTGTTTATTCATTGTGTGTTTTATTATACTAAAGCAAACCGAAAGAGAGAAGGGGGTACCTGGAACACACAGATACAGAACGGGCTTCTGCTGACAAAGCAAGGCTTCTCTGTGTCTATGTGTTCACTGGAAATAGGCTGACTTCTACTGCTGATAATATCAGTACTACTTTTTCTGCTGCTATCTCCATCTTGCGTTTTACTTTATTCTGTTGTCTTATTGTTTTAAAATTATTATAAAATTATTAAAAAATAGAGAATCCGAAAAATAGATTTCGTTTGAGGCATACATGTTTTTTGTTTGCCATAAATATATTTATACTAAAATAAGTATTTGTATAATCTATCCATATGTGAATAATAATTCTGCTATTTCTAACAGGTACTATGTTGATATTCAAATAAAGAAAAAAATACATATCTTCCTAAAGAAATTTAAAACGCACTTCTTCTGCGTTACTTAAATTAAAAAGGAAATCTTTGTGCATTGGTCTGTTACCTTTAGTTAATAGGATATTAGAATGGTAGAAAATAGTCTGGAAAAAGCAACCAGAAAAATACAAGGAGATTTTGGACAGTATACAACGATGACAAAGAATTATTGACCTGTTAGGTCTTGGGAAATCTGGAAATTATTTTTATTTTCATTTTTATCTTTATGACTACTTTTTACTTTCATTTTAATTTATAAAAACAATGAATCATTGTACTTCATCAAATAAAATTGAAAAAAATCATTTATAATGAAAAACCTAATCTACCAAAATGTAAACAAACATGGCTGCCCATCACAAGCGAAGGATGGGTTTAAAGGAATCACTTGGACTTCATTCTTCTAATTGAGTTTTGATAACTAAATTGCTTGAGCAAATAGGGTAAGGGTTGAAATCCTATCTGAGGCTGATTCTTTATTTTACGATTGATGCTGGCTAATCAGTCAGAGGAAAAGTTGCAATAAAAAGCAACTAATCAAGACAAAGGTCAAAAGTAGTCATACATCACACTTGATTTGAAAAAGATGAATTCAAAAATCTGGTAAATGTTTTGATTTTAGGAATGAATCAATGCATTTACCACGCCAGGAAATTAGAGTTTCTCATTCATTAGTAAAGTTTATAAAGTTGTTGATTCTAGGTTTATTTTTTCAGGACACCATTGGTTTTAAACTTAAACAGTGCTTCCTTGTATCTAACGAATGAGGATATTGGTTGTCATACAGATGTTGCCAAGTTGTTCAAATGGAGCCTATTGATATTGAAAATGGATTATCAGCTTAAAACATAGTATATGAGTCAATCATCAAAACTTTATGATGTATGTATGTGTATGTAAGTGTGTATGTGCAAACAAGGTTGTATCAATTCGTCTGTAGCTTGACATATAGTTATTAGGTCAATTTTGATGAGAAATCTCCACTGTACAGTTACTTCCTAATTAATGTTATGATTGGGTTTCTGGAAACCATGACTTCAATTGAGTGAAAACGATTTTACCATAGATACGATCATATAAATAGGGATTATGTAATTTATTGTATTGTAGGAATTTTGAGACTAACTTATGCCAAATCAGAAAAATCTTTTTTTTCAATTTTTTTAATCGATAACCCCAAACGACATTGGTCATGTGATGGTTTCTATTGAGTGATTAACCAGATCTCTCTCTCTCTCTCTCATATATATATATATATATATATATATATAATGTTTTATACATGGTGGTGTCACTTGATTTTGGGACATGAACACACTAACTTTAATCACTTTCTTGAATGTAACTTTTCATCTCATTGTATGTAAAATCAAAGCACATTATCTTGCTCTTTTAAATAATGTTATTTTCACAAGAATGATTAAAAATCATAATACTTTAACTTTAAATGATATTTTGTCATAAACATCATGCTCAAAATTAACCTTTACACTTTATTTGCTGATAAGCTGAAATAAGTTATTCACAATATTTTTCTATGAGAATTGGAGTAGTTACACTGGGCAAAAAATATTTGTTATCAGAATCTGGAGTGGAGATTGTACAACTATATGAGCTTAAGTTGCCATGTAGTGCAATATCTCCCAAAGATGGATGTTCAAAAATCCTATGAAGATCTACAACAAAATTAGTGGCTATTTGGACAAGCCCAGTTCTGGAAAAATGAAAAAGTATATACATGTGTAGTGCCCCCTATACTTTTAGTTAGGAATTAAGTATAAAAATCTTCTTTTAGCTAGATATCCAAAATGTCACTTCCGACAACGACCCCTATAAAAACCCCTGGATGCACATGGTTCAATGCTCATTAGCTCCAGTCCCCCTAGCTGGTTATGCTTCTAGCCCCTCTAACAGGATTCAGCATCTTTGATATATTCAATGATCTTAGAGAAACGATGAAACACTGTTTTTCAAACCAATGGGAATACTATAGAGATGGGTTTTTTTTCTTTATAATGTACCGCCTGAATTTTTGATTCCTGTCATAAAAGTTCTGATTTAATGTTGGTTTGTTTTTGTTACCAACTATTTTTAGTGCCAAGTCTGTTTGATAATGTGATCTCACTTGTGGCCGATTTAAACTGTTTACACAGTATGTCTCACATAATGTGCAAATTTTCTTTTAAATAAAATGACTTGAAGTTGCAAAAGGCTTGTTGTAGTTGTAGTTGAGCAGACATAGTATACCATAAATTGCATTTAGCCTATGTATTGGTCATGAAAAATCACAATCTATAGTGTAATGGTTCTAAAACAGAAGGCACTTGGCTCTCTTGGGGAGAATTTCTAAAGTGAAGGAATTTTAGCTAAGGGAGGAATTGGGGAGGAATTCAAGTTTAGGGTGAATGTATAAGGGAAAGTGTAATGACGGGAAAATTACTTGATTGACGATTCAAAATGTGGGTGGACTCTTAGAACTACTACTATGGGGTCATTTTTCATGAAATTTTCATCTTAATACAATACCTACTTTTTCTGCTTTAATCAGAGGAAAGAGAAATATTTCAGGTCTGTTTAGTTAAACAATAGAAACCATCATGCAACCAACATCTTTTGGCAGCATGCCGTGTTGAGGTGATCAATTAACAAATTGGGAAAAAGGGTTGATCAATGAATTAGTTACTTCTCTCGTCTTTTGTCGACCAGTGATTGCTAAAAAGCCTGAATTTTCAAAAGAATGAAAAAACAAGCAATATTGCTGCATACACAAACTAAGGGATCAATTTAGCACAAACTTACATTGCAAATTGAACCCTGCACTAAAACCTACTTAAGGGGGAATCTTTGAAAAATAAAATATTTTTCTAAACATAAAGGAGTAAAAGTTTGAATCTTCAGCCCTCTAGCTCTAGTCTGTAAGTGTGATACACACGTATATAGCCAGCCAGACCAGCTTAAAAACTGAAGAAACTAATGTTGACAGTTTTGGTCCATGGTTTGAATGTCTGGAAAAACTTGACTGTCAAGTTCCAAATGAACAGAACTCCTCTGTTTGTTTTATGTCAAGTATTTTTTCTATCTTTATAAATCCATTGTGGATGAATTGAAATATTTCCCTCCCAAAGGTGAATAGTCTTTTCAAGTTATCACAACTCGGCCAATATTTGGCAATTTTACTTAGTAATTCTTTTAACTTATTCTGTGATTTCAGAGTTTTAAAGATTTAAGTTCATGATAATGTCTGCCCTTCATAAAGAATTACAAAAATATAATTATAAATTTTTGACAAGTATTTCTTTCATCTTAATTTCAGTTGCTTTTTATCACAACTACTCAGTCTTGCTTAGAGCTCAGTCATTATTTCCTATTTGCATTGTTTACTTTAGGCTATGGACTGGGAGTGGTCGTGATGGAAAACAACTGAAATTAAGATGAAAGAAATACTAGTCAAAAATTAATTATGCTTGATAGCGCTTCGTCTAACTAATAACAACTCTGAGAGCAAATATTTCCACCAACAACATTGTCAATTGAAATCGCACAATCAGAATACAGATCCCAGACTACACAATGGCAAAAGCTTATATTAGTTATAACAATACTATAATGACATTATTAATGTTCTTGCACTACACTTCCTTTATGAAAAAGTTTTTAACATACCCCTACACATACACACACAAAAAACTCACAATGAGTGGCTGCCCTTAACAAAATCATTATTCAGTAAAACAATTTCTTATATGCGGTAATTATTTTGAATAGTGTAGAGTAGTTTCATTGTTAATTATTTTATCGAAATAACACAGTGTTTGTCTCTACAATTCCTGTAGAAAAGAGAAGATATTCAGAATAGTTTAGCAATACAATTACAACATTCAGTGCTTGGAAGAGAAAGCTGATGAATACAAGCCTGGCTGCTGCATGGTCAAATTCAACTCCAACTTCTATTCTAACTGAAAGTGATTGCTGCAACTTTAGTATAATTATTCATAATGAATAAAAAATATGAAAATAAGTATATTTTTGTGAAAATGTTTTTATTTATCAAAATGAAATAAGCCTGTGTATATCTGCAAGATCATTCTTCATCAATGTAAGTCGATTCAGCTTAGTCAGTGAGATAGCCTGCTGGTAATCAGTTGGTCGTGAGTACAAATCACGGGAGGTGAATATAGCTTTTACATATTGGTTTTCATCCATAATTTTGGTGAGGATTGTCCTTGTTCTTTAAGTAAGAAGACAAATTCACATCCAGGCTTTGTACAGGAGTTTGAAAAAAATGATTACTTCAATTCTTCTTACTGAATAAATTATCAGGCTTAGGATAAATCCTGAGCGCATGAACCTATTAATCAGAGAAAAAAAAAAAATCATGAGGTTGCTCTTAAAATCTAAAAATCTAAATCTACTTTGTTCTCCTCTTGACCTTTGTATCTGATCTAACCTTTAACGATATAACTTATGATCTCCTCTCTTTCTCGTTAGATCAAGTATGTTGCTTTGGGACATGTCAAAACATTGTGTAATTGCTTGATATTTTGACTATCAGTTTTTTTCTGTTTAAAGCTTATAAAGGTGATACTGCTTTTCATTTATCAAATAGTTTCATTTTAATGCTCAGTATTTTTTATATCTAAATTTGAGTCTATTAATAGCCAACAACAAAATCCATCTTTTTTTTTCCAAATAAAAAAGCATAATAGAATTAAACACCCAGAGAGAACCCCCCACCTCCCAAAAAACACTATTTATTTTGCTATATGAGATCTACATTTAATCAAAATAAACAAATGTATAAATATTACACTGCATTCAGTGCATTGTTATTATGACTGAGGCGCTGTCTACCAAAGCTTGATATGGACAGTTATGAGGCTTGGATGAGTTGCCATGAGAGGTAGTTCTCCAAATACCCTTGTAAACCATTTGTATTATAGTCTGACATATATGGTATACATCTTTTTATTTTTTTTTTTCTCCACCTCTGCTGATTTCAGAACTCGGAAAACTATGCTTGGTTTAGATGAATAATCATAATGTAAACTTTTGTATTTATTCCATTAGATTTTGAAGAGCTTATAGTTATCTTAAACAATGAAAATATGATGATTTGCGTATTGAGTGTATTTATGTATTATAGTTAGCTATACTTGTTTCAGAGTATTTTGTTTCTTTTGTGCCTGATGGATCTTTTGTCTTTGTCATTTGTCCTTTTTATTTCCAGAATGTTCTTGTGCAAAACTGGTCTGCCACAGTTGTGATAGTTTGACACCAGAGTTTGCAATCTGCCATTTGTTTTTCTCAGGTTTTCAGCTTGATGTTGGACTTCTTCTTTATGGTCTATTTGAGTTCATCTTTTTATTAGCGCAGAGGGCGGAGCTTTTTGTTTTTTGTTTTTGACTAAATTTAGATAAAAGAAGAGGGAAATAGCATCCCCGCTTCAGGCAGGCAGTGGCTGAGATTCACTGACCATCCAGTATCTAATCTTTGGCTTTATTAACTTCTTGACCACTCTCTGCAATAATGAATCCTTTGATTTAGCGGTTGTGAGATAACTGCATTTATTGATTGTCTGAAATATTTTGCAATTACCACATTTGACTGCACATAAAACACCCCAACCTTTTTGTAAAAAAAAAACAAAACCCCTTAAAAAGTAAACGCAACTTTCATTATCCACCTGTACATTTTAAGAGAGCAATAAAAAAATATTGAGATGAAGGTAGATATAAGCATATAAAAGATAGAAAAAATTGTAAATAATCAATGCGCTGTAGTTTTATGAAATCTATGGTTTTCATTAATTAACTCTATTTTTCTTTTTACAAGCATCTATCTTACGCTCTTCTTAATGCTAATCTATAACATTTTGCCATAATTGATATCTTCTTTGAAAGTTTATTTTAGACTATAACTGCAAGGAAATAGCATTTTCTATTAGATGTAAAAAAAAAAAAATACTTTTTCATACTGACAGAAGATTTCTGGACAGTTAAAGGCCTTGTTTATGTTTTTGATTGAAAAATGAAGTCGAGTTTTAAAATTCAAAATTTTTATTTTATCTTTACAGTATTCATTTATCTATTTATACATTTAAAATTTAGGAATGGTAAAGTTTTTGTTTATCAAAAGATTTAAGGCACAAGATTTATGAGTTTTGGGGACCAAAATGATTGGGAGGGGGTATCAGAAAAAATTATTTGTGAATTTAGCGCACATGCAGCCCCCTGGTCACTCTGACCTCCATAAATGACAAGGGATAACTGCAAGTGCTTTTTGTGTGAATCATTTGGTGGTTCATGCTAGAAACATGAAATAATGTTGATTGATGTTTTTTATTTGTGTGTATATGCAGATCATTTTTATGGGATATTTTTAGTATTATTCAAAAAGAGATTCAAAGTTGCTTATATATTGGTTTTGAACATGATCTTCTTCATTAAGAGCAGATGAAATTCTTGTTT
Source organism: Thysanoteuthis rhombus (assembly GCA_963457665.1). NCBI lineage: Eukaryota > Metazoa > Mollusca > Cephalopoda > Oegopsida > Thysanoteuthidae > Thysanoteuthis > Thysanoteuthis major. The sequence continues at coordinate 50,479,533 of OY735206.1, forward strand.
CAACTGGAAAAAATCTGATTACTTTCATTAAGGAAAAAGAAAATAGATTAGATAAAGATTTCTCAAAGAAATTTGGATATTTTTCATTCTACCTTTGCACTTCCCAGGGCCTCTTATTGAGGGATGCAACCAATGCATAGCATAGGGGCCTGTAGAGCCAAGGGAGGGACTAGGAATTTCTTTGGTTTAGCTCTGTACCAAGACTTTTAAGTTGATACAATAGGTCCATTAATAAAATAGGTTGATGGAATCAATATTTTTTTAAAATAAAAAACTTAAACGGGTAAAAGATGAAGGTATTCACTGTTTGTGCAGTGTGTATGTGTGTTCGACTTTGCATTACCTTATAACATGCCTCTCAGAGACCCAGGCACAACCTTCACATTTCTAAACCTGCTATTTGTGCTAATCTTCTTACGTAAATCCAAACAAATTTTGCAAAATGACTTTCAAGGAAATAAATCCTACATCTCAAATAATTTGCTATGATTTGATACAATAAAAAAATACTGCCATATTTCACTCTTCTTGTTACCGATGAGACATCATGTGTCAATGAAGAAGGCTAACTTGTAATATTGTACTATCCATTGTGGTTTTATAATTAGATAATCAAAATCTATGCATGCAAAATGAACAAATAAAAATTTAGGTGTGTGGTTCCCAACTCAGCATTTCTCATTGTGGAGAAGAGGTCCAGAATGGTTTGTTTAATGGCTTCACAGTCCAATCCCTGAAAGGAATATCCTTCCTCACAAAATGCATAGAAATTTCCCAGTGAAGTTCAGGCTGTTGATTCATTCTTGTTGTGACTGCTTGCATGTTTCTTGTTTGGTTTCTGCATTTGATCTATCATCATCATCATCATCATCATCATCAGTCTTTTAACGTCCACCGTTAGACATAGACCTTCCCCAGGATTTGCCACAATTCCCTATCATGGGCATTGCAGAGCCAGTATTTCCTAAATTTGTTAAGTTCATCTCTCCATCTAATATTCTGCTGGCCTCGGTTTCTTATGTGATCTCTCGGGATCCATGTTGTGAGATGTGATGTCCATCGGTTGTCTTTCATTCTTGCAACATGGCCTGCCCATTGCCATTTGAGTTTCTTAATAGTTTCTATGATGTTATGAACACCTGTTTTCTTCCTTATATACTGTGCTGTCTTGTGATCTCTCGATGTGAGGTTGAGCATGATTCTCTCATGCGTATGTTGCATACTTCTCAGTTTTTGATCTATATTTGGTCTCAAATTTCTCTATTCTATGATGGCAACATATTGGCCTCTCACATATAGATATTTCACAAATTGATGGCTGAAATTTTGAATTTTTGGTGGGTTGCCTCAAGTTGATCCTTGCATCTTTTTCTTTGACTCTCTCTTGTTCCTGTTCTCTCTCTGAGTTTAGAATACAGAATTTGCTTTAGGAGTCTTTTGTTTTTCATTAAGAAAAATTGATCCGTCCATTGAAGTTAGTAATATTTAATGGTAATGTCAGTGCCAGATTAAGCTAGTGTGGCGCCTGAAACATATGTTATAAAGAGGCTTCAAATTAACAAAATATACATAAATATTAGGACACACACACATTTTTTACTTCAGAAGTAATTGATTTTTTTCATTTGCCACACAGCCAAATGATTTGACAAATATGTCTGACATTAATTTTATAATAATATTTTGTTTTCATGTTGATCTTTGTACAGTAGCTAGGACTCGGATTTCAAATTCCTTCATATTTGTTTTGTATGCGTATCACATAGATATCATGCTCTAATAAATACTTTGTTGAAATAATAACTCCAATTAGGGGCAGTTTGCTAAAATTACAAACCTTACACACCCAGTTGCTCATAAAAGTTGAGCACAGTATAGTATGAACTATGGTAATACACCAAGAGCAGAATCACTGAATCGTAATTGAGAGCATGCAAGCATTTAGCACTGAGCCCTTGAAATTGTGGGGCATATTGCTACATAGTTAATCTGGCACTGGGTAGCTTCAATACTCATTTGATTGGCACATTCAAAGACTTGATTGTAAGTGACTCTGTCCTTCCATCACTTTTGTAGAATGCTATTAGTTCTAATAATCTATTTACATAAATCTAAAAATCATTTTAAAAATGACTTTGAAGGAAATGAATTCTATGTCTTGAATAATTTACTACAATTTGATGGAATAATAAAATGCTGTCCTAATTCTCTTCTCTTATAATCCCTGAAACTTCGTGTGTCAGTGAAGAAGGCACTTGAAACTCTTGAAGTAGTTCTATCCATTGTGGTTTTATGATTTAATAAGGATCTATTCTAGCAAAATAAATAAATGAGAATGTGGATGTGCGGTTCAAATTTTATCTGTATACCTAATATACATGTAGAGATGAAGTAAGTTTTGGCAAATTAATCCCTACTTAGTGAAAGAAACTTTGTACTTGGAGACATACCTGAGGTAGAGGATTGAGGGAGCTATTTGAAAACGTCCCTGGCCCCTTAAAGTTTTAGAGATAGTTCACTTGGTGCATTTCTATTAACATTGTAGTATAACAAGGATATATTTATACATACATAAATTACATAAATTACATATTGATCCCATCTTACCTATTGCATTCTAGGACTCAAAATAAGCTCGTGGAACTTCAGCTCAATCCATTGAGTAGATTTGCTAACTATGCAGCCTACACACGCAGACATTACAGACTCATGGAGTCTTTTTTATTTAAAGGATTAATGAATTTTGTATTTTGAAGAATTGCTTGTGGATAATGATAAAAAAATAATTTTGGACAATTTTAACACGTCAACAAACTTATAAGGACAAAAACAGTGTTTATATTACCACACAGAAGCACACAGAAATTTATGAGTAAAAATGATGCACATATTTGCCTCTTGCCTCTGTTCAAGTGCTTTTCTTCAAAGTTTTTCTGTTTCATTCATATTTTGCTTGTATTTGTTCTAAATTAAAATGTTTATGAAAGCCATTTCCTACACTTCCAGATTAAGGAATTGAATTCATAGTTTATCAAAATATGTTAACAGAAATTAGTGGCGTAACATTAATAATTACTAACTCAGATAAAACTGTCATGACTGCAATCAGTTCAAGTCATACGAAACACAAGAGCAATCAGTTTAAATAATACAAAAAATGAGAGCATTCTATTCAACTGATACAAAAAAAGAGTGATCAGTTCAACTGATACAAAAAACGAGTGAAATCAGTTCAACTGATCTGAAAAACGAGAGATTAATTCAACTGATATGAAAAATGAGAGTGATTTGTTCAACTGAAATGAAAAATGAGAGATTAGTTCAACTGATCTGAAAAACGAGAGCAATCAATTCAACTGATTCAAAAAATAGAGCAATCAATTCAACTGACACAAAAAACGAGAGATCAGTTCTACTGATCTGAAGAACGAGAGATCAATTCAACTGATATGAAAAACAAGAGACCACTTCAACTGTTATGGAAAATGAGAGCAATCAGTTCAACTGATACGAAAAAGAGTACAATTTTTTTTTTATGCTGCAGGGCTTTTTCAAATGCATTTAGTTTCCATAAGTCAAAATGAGATTAATTTGAAATGTTCAGTAAAGATCTCCAAGTTTATTGCTGTTTTAAATATTCATAGACAATATGTTGTGCTCTTTGTGTTGGTTTCATCACTGAGTGTTGTACACATTATATTGGTTTATTCATAACTTGTTGCAATTATCACCATGTTTCAGGCATTGTACTATCTGGCCTTCTGTGGGTGTCTGTTGTATTTTGGAATGTCAAACCTTATTTAATAGAAATGTCTGATTCAGTTGATAGGTTTCCCTCTATGAATCATAAATTTCAGGTCAGCCAACAAGGTGAGTCAAATTTTCTAACATCTCTCATTGGCTGAAGTTTGTATTAATCAAAATCTTCCATTTGTCATGACATAAAACTATTGACATTTGGAGGGGTATTCAATGTATTTTTGTATTTGCAGTTCTAAGAGCTCAGTGGCTTCAAGTCCTTTATTTTATATACACAGCCTTGTATTTTCCATTTGTGATCCCCATGAGGAATAGTTTTCTTCCAGCTAGCTCTGTGCAGTTCATCATGATGAACAGGAAAGAAAACTCTCATAGAATGAAATATCTATTTGTGAAAGATAATTTGGAGTTGTTACTTTACAGTCACCTGAATTTCAGAATGATAAATCATAGAAATATAATTTTTTATTTGACAGTAATAGTTTGTATTTTTTTTTTTTGATTGTGTGAAAATCCTAGAAAGAAGGGTATGCAACCAATGCATCATCTATAGAGCTGAAATGTTTATTTCGTAATAAAGACATGGGAAATGCATAAATCCATCTCTCTCCCCTAATCTATAAGTAAATGGCAGGATAGGATGGCTCTTCAGCTTTTGTCGGCAGCCAATCTAAGAGACAAATGGAAAACTCTGATTCCAAACTGGGAACAAGTCACCATGAAAAGAAGAAGAAATCAAGCAAAGAATCGCTCTAGGATGGCAAGCCTTTGGTAGAGCAAACTTAACCTTCAAGAACAACAAAATCCCATTAATCCTTAAAAGAAGAGTATATAACCAATGTATCTTCCCAATTGTTACTTATTGAGCTGAAACATGGAACCTAACCAGGAGACTGACCCACAAACTGAGAACTATGTAATGTGCACATGGGAGAATCATACTTAATCTCATATGGAGAGATCAAAAGACAGTACTGTATATCAAAAGAAGAACTCATGTTAGAGATATCATAGAAATGAAAATGCGGCCAGCAAAATATGAGATGGCATGATGAACTAAACTAGTTGAAGTATTGGCTAAGTGACGCCCATGATAGAGATGTCTGGCGAATCTTGGGAAAGGTTTATGTCAAACAATGGATGCTGAAAGGCTGATGATGATGAATAGTTTATTTAAAATGAACATGTTTGTATCAGGCATACAGGTTGCAGCGATAGGGTTAGAGGGCTGAAAATTTAAACATTTGCTCCTCATTATGTCTACAACCCCCTTTTTTTTTGACAGCGTCAGCAAGAAGACTAATCCAATTGTAGTAGGTCAGTTAGAGAAATACACTGGAAGTGTCCAGATTTTCCGCAGCCAGCAGCCAGCAGTTGAGGATCGGGGGGGAGCACTAGAAGAAGTAGCAAGCTGGTTAGTGTCCTACTATGTATGAGTTGGAATTTTGTTGAAGAAAAAATTTCTGCTTCAATGTTGCTACTTCTCTCTGATTTGATCTTCTTTAAATCTTAGACCTGCATATTTTTTGGAATGCTGTTTTTGTCTCTTTGTTTCATGAAAGTCTGGTGAATTCAGTGAAAATATTTGATCAACAATGGCTTCTCTTCAACATATTGTGCCATCTGCAAATGCCGTTTACACTTGGTTAAACTACAGTCTCAACCATGAGACAGAAATTCAAATGGCAAAACACATTCTTTACAATGATCGGCGGCCATGTACTTCATCTAATGAAGATAAAATAAAAAATGAATTTGAAATTATTCGCTACATGCACTGATGCCTTTTTATGTGCTCGCTGACTTCAGAACAGTGTTAGCAAGTTCAGTGTTCTCAGACCATTATCTCTTGAGTGGGTTCTATCTCCACTGGGTGCTCCACACCTATGACTTGTAAGACTAAGCTTGGTAAATATCAAAGCTACTTTTTTCTTATCTATTTAATAAAGCAATAAACACTAAAGTTGGCAACAGCTGATTAATTATTTGATGTCTGAACTCTGACACAGAAAGAAATGATAAAAAACTTTTTAGCAACGAAGATCAACTATTCTTGGATAGGTTGATTATTTTCATCAAAATCTTTATCAATTTCTTTGAATAGTGGAAATGGAAAGAAAGTAGGATCCTCTTCAAAATGCTATCGGTCTGTGTGTTTGTAGCTTCAAAGCTGAAAGTATAGAGATGCATCAATATGTCCGCAGACTGACACATAGTTATCAAGTGAATTTTGATCTGAAATTTCACTGTATAATCTTTAATATATGGGATTAATTGAGAATTATTGGGTCAAATGTATTGACAAGGGAAGACATTGTTGAAAAATGCATACTTATTGTGTGAGATAAATATCTTTTTTTATCAGTGGACTACGGGTTTACTAGTGTGTTCCCCCCCAATATATATATATATATATATATATAATGGAGTAAGAATTCCCGACACAAACATGTTTATGTTCCTGCTCTATTCATTTGCCTGAAGAAGCCCAAACAGGGAAGAAATATAAACGTGTTTGTGTAGTGAATCCTTACTCCATCATATTTCAAGCTCTACTCTAAATCAACTTAATGTTTAATCTTGAATGTATCAAGCACTTTATGAAATAAACCCATCACACATTGGATATTGTATTATAGTATATCATATCGCATTTCTGATTTGTGCTGTACATATATCTATTTAGGATTTTAAAGACAATAATGAGGAAAAAAAGTTTTTGAACTATTAAAGATATCCTCTATATAACTTTTTCCACTTCTCCATTGAGCAGGGCTTTCTGTGTACCTTAGTACTTGGGAATCAATCTCTACTGCACAAAAATGAGGATGTCAGCACCTTTTTTTTCTTTATTCTATGGTTAAATGTGCATAAATAGGTATCTTTATTTTTTGTTTATTTAACTTTGTACCAAACTAAGCTCTAACTCAGTAAATACAAATATTTCTCATTTCTCAGAACTTTCCTTTAGGACACTTTTGAGAAAGTTGGTAAAGAAGTGAAATTGCATTCAGTGTTTGTTTTTGTAGTGAATTGTTGTAGAGATAGTGCTCATACTCTTCCTCTCTCTCTTCTATAGTCTAGTATCTTGTACATCCCAATATTTCAACTTCCAATGACTCAGCCTAATACACCATCATTACCATTTTGGGGGGCTGGGAATGCTCAAAAAATTTTAATGGTAATTGCTTCTTTGCTTCATGCTATTTTGGTTCTTGAAAGGTTTGTGTAGGAATGTTCTATCCTCAGATACCAGTACTAGTCTCTATCCACAGTGCACTTTAGAGAAAATTATTGACCCATTTCCATATAGATAGATATATGCAAACTCACCCTAAATTGACATTTTATATTTACTTACATAAGTTTCCTTTTTTATTTTTATTTTTTCTGTGGCATTTTTCCTCTTGCTTTTTAGGTTACATCCTTTTTGTGAGGACTTGAATATACGTTGTCAGCAGGAGTAGCAGTCAATGTAGCGAGTGAGTAGCATGAATTATTATAGCCTCACAAAAGACTTTGAATGGCCGCAGCCACCGCTGATGATGATGATCATGATCATCATGATGATCATCATCATTATCATTATCGTCATAATTATCATCAATATTATGATGCCTATTATGATGATGATGATTATCATTATTACTACAATCACAACAACAACAAAAAAAGCTATTGACTATGTACTTTGAAATGTCGCTTGAATAATTGCAATCACAGGGCTGTAGAAACTTGGATATATTCTACTGGTATGAATATTGGAAACTGAAATTAAGATTACTTATCTGTAGGTGGTCTAATTATATATTATTGTCTGCTGCCTTTACAATCTATACAGTTGATAATCTATCTAAACGATGAACAGGGTAATTTTTTAACGTCAGTATCTTTGTTTTAATGTCCATAACTTCCGCTATCTGTTATTGATGAAAAAATACATAATAAATGCATGATGAAATTAATCAAATATACTAGAAAAAAAAAGCTAAGAATCTAAAAAATTCAAATAATCATCGGTCTCTTCTAATTTTGCATATATTTTTTCGGAAGTATTAAATCTTATACTCATTGAAATAATAATTGTTTTCATCTGTGTATTTTATATATATCTTGTAGTTCTTAAAATAACTGTGGGTTTTCCACGGGTGTCACTAGTTGCAAAAATGTGTGACAGCAGCAACTGGAAAAAAAATTTTTGGCTTCTTTTTAAATTTGATATTCCTTCAGGGAGAATTAAACTTAAAATCCCCACTATGCAGTGTAAAGGCAAAAATTTAATGTAAAGAAAATATTCTATAGTTTATTTCTATTTTTGATAGCCTTAAGTCTAATTGTTTTTAGAGCATGACCATTTTTGTAAATGTTGTAATTCACTCTTTGAACTGGCTTCCAGAGTCAACATTTTTTTCTTGTAATGTTAATATTTTCTTGAAAACTGATCATGATCATAAGCTTTTATAAAATTTAATCAAAATCATTCATTATTAGAAAAGAATAGATGCCCACATTAGAATTAATTAGCTGGCATCTTATGATGGAATAGGGGGGAGCGGGGCATGTTGGTCCATTTTAAAAACTTTTGACTTTCATGAATAAGTTCCAGATTCTTACATAGGGTGACAGTATTACATCTTACATTAGCCAGCATTAAGTCCTTCCCAAGTAGTGGTGTAGAAAGGGATATTGAGATTCAAAAAGTTTGTCAAAAGGTCCAATATACCACTCGGCATATTGAACCATTGGGGCACATTGGTCCAGTGACAAAAAAGTGGAACAAATTCTAGTTCTGAAACCTTTGAAATATAATTCAACTTCACAACTGGAATTTACAGAATCTGATTAATTTCAATTAGTATTGCATTGACTCTAAAGTTCTTGTACGGTCTTGTATGTCTTGGTTGTTATGTCTTCATGTGAAGCAAGACCTACTCAGAATTACTCTGTTAAATGCAGGGGCCTTACATGGAGAGAACACAAGACAGCAAAGTACATCTGGAAAAAGACAAGAGTCAGGGACATCATAGAATCCATTAAAAATCTCAAATAGCGGTGGGCTGGCCATGTTGCAAGAATGGCAGACAACTGATGGACATCACGACTCACGACATGGATCCCCCGAGATCACGTGCGCAACCGAGGCCGGCAGAATATTAGATGGTGAGATGAGCTGGACAAGTTCAGGAAGTACTGGCTCCGCGACGCCCATGATAGAGAAGTGTGGCAAATCCTGGGGAAGGCCTATGTTCAACAACGGACATTAAAAGACTGATGATGATGATGATTAGGTCAACAAAAAAATCCAGAATTACCTTTTCGTGCGTGGTAAGATGGATTGAGGCAGGCACATGTCAACATTCTCTTTGTCAACGTTAGAACTGTTGACATTGGAAGGGGGTGTATGTATATGATGAATTCACGGTGGATTTTTCTTGATTGCTTCAAATAGCTAACAACAAACTCCTTATCATTCTTATAAATTACTTGAGCCACAGTGAAATTGTTTGGCAGTGTTCTCGGCAACCAATTTCATAAGAATATAGTCTCCAATATCTGGCGTTCTATGTTCATCGAAATCCAGTTGGAGTCTTCTTCTACTTCTTCGTCTTCTTCTTCTTCAGATGATGATGATGATGACGATGACGACGACGACGACAACGACAACGATGATGACTATGTTGTTGTTGTAGTGTTTTGCTAATATACATGACGTATTAAATATACAATTTTTCCTCATATTCA
>OY735206.1:50494033-50644033 GCA_963457665.1 Thysanoteuthis rhombus
GAGATGTGTCTTAGTTTAGGCAGCCCCTAATCCCTTACCTGACAACTTACATTCTGATACATCTTTTTATCCCCTACCCCTATCCCCTGAATATATTCTCTTGCGATCCCTGGAATATATCACCAACATTCATAATACCTGAATATAGGGCTAAAATATGTTTTTATATTCAGTCATAGGGCAGTTGCTTTAGAACACTTAAATAGAATGGGTTGTAAGCCATTAAAGAAGTTAAGGAATACATTTACTTTGGTCAGGGGGTAAAGAAAGAGAACTACCAATGAAATGTAATAGGATGGCACATAATGATTGCCTGGAAAATATTTGGTATAAATAGAGACATATTGGAAAGCAAATTGTCAATATGCTTGAAAGGTAAAGTATACAATCAATGCATAACACCAGTTATGACGTATGGGTGCAAAACCTAGAAACTTACAAAAACACTTTAAAACAAACTCGGAATAGCTCAGAGGGCAATGGTAAGAGCAATATTAGGAATAACGCTTGGCAACAGAAAAAGATCAGCATGGATCCAAGAGAGGACCAGGACAAAATATATTGTACAAGTAATTAAACTAAAAAATGGAGATGGGCAGGGCACATAGCGAGAAGAAGAGTTGATAAAGGGAGCAAAAGAAAATTAACTTTGCTTATCTTGAGCTACCATCAAATGGTAAGACATTTTTTTAGGGTCTGGCTAATGAATCTAGAAATACTGGTATTTAATTTTCTCTCTCACTTTTTTTTTTTTTTTTTTTTACAAAAACAATCCATGATTCAAAGCTTGAGAGGAAATTCCAGAAAAATTTTACATTTGCTCAAAAACCAACTCCACCGACAAAAATATCATTCTAATTTGCAAGTGAAAAACGAAAACTTGTTTATTTAGTCTTACAAGTCCATGTGAAAAGCAAGCTTTGTCCTACCAGGAAAATAAGGCTTCAAAAATATGATTTGTATTCTTATTGGTAGTTTATGAACAAACCTAACCCTAGCCCTAGCCCCATGCCTTAAAAAGACATGTTGCTGAAACATGGAATATAACCAAAAATACACCCTCAATCTGAGAACCATGCAACGTGCACTGGAGAGAATCATACTAGACATTACGTATATATTAGGGAAAAAACAGGGTCCGAGATATCATAGAATCCATTAGAAAACTCAAAGTCTAATGGGCTCATCTTGTAAGAATGATAGACAATCACTGGACATCCTGACTCACCATGTGGATTCCAGAGTCCACATGCAAAACCGTGACCGTAAGAATACACGATGGCATGATGAACTGGACAAGTTTAGACAAAATTGGCTTTACGACGCCTATGATTGAGAGGACAAGCGAATATTGAGGAAGGTCTATGTCCAGCGAGGGACGCTAAAAGGCTGATGATGATGAAAAAAAATCAATAGTTATTAATTACTTTTTTGTTTTAATTTAACCGAAGTTCCCTTTATTTCACTTCAAGAGGGAGAGGTCTAGTTTTTTTGTCAGGACATCCATGAAATAAACCTCTTTCTCACAGGCAAGAAGCTGCAGCTGAATTCAAGAAGTTTTACACTTTATTTGCAATGTGTGTCTTTCTTTGATTTAATAGTGATTTTACTCATCATTGATCGAGATCAACAATCATTTCATGTGTTTTAACAAAAAACAATCAAAACTAAACAAAAAACAAAAAAAAACAACTTTTGTTTAAAGTTGCTGTTGATGTTCATAATTGATATTCACTCCACGGGAAAATCCATTAATGCGTCGTACCATCATTTTAACAAGCACAGGACAGGATATGTATTTCTGAATGTCGGCAACGGAAAACCTAATGAAAAGCAATTTGCTTCTTTACAAAAAACAAACAAAAAAAACAAAAACGAAACCAAATGCACGTGACTCTTATGAATGGGGGTGTGAAAGTTTGCACTTCGTGAAAGAAGGTCATACATAAGTTGTAAGCAACTAAGTAATAAGTATGTGAACCTAGACCAGTTACACACTCCCTGTCTTGCATTATTGCGCAGAACTTTCAACAACAGCAAGTTATTTTAGCGATTTTACCCTAATTTGAAACTCTATTTGCAGCGCTGGGTGGGTGGGTCAGGTGCGCCCTAGGGTATGGGCTCACGATCTCGAGGATGGGGGGGGGGGGCTATACCTCCTTGTTGAGGCAAAGTAAGTGAAGGTAAAGGATATTGAAATTGGGAAGAGGGTCAAGAGAGGACACTTTAGCCACAAATATTAATATTTCTAGGAAGATACATAAATGATTAATTCAGATGAATTCTGAATACTGATCAAACATGAAAATACTACTGTACTTACAGATTCTTATCAAAATACTTTGGTTTATTGTCTAATTTACATTTTCTTTTATTTTCTTTAGTTCTTTATTCTGTTTTGTTACTTGTGAGTACATCATACAAACTACTGTATTGGTATGGATTGTGGTTGATATGACGGTGAAATGACAATAGTGGAGAGCTTGTTGAGACAAAAACAACTTTTTATTTCAATGTTTTGCCCCTTTAACAGAGCTTTGTCGATAGTGAGAAAAACTGTATGTATATATCCATCAGGATTTTGAGAGGGAGGGGGCAAATGGAAAACATATTTTCACAAATATATGAATATTTTCTATGAAGAGGTCGACCTAAACTATGAACAGAAGATCATTATTCTAAAATAACTCGACTTACACTCTCATATATGTTTTTAGCTCCAGAAATGACGAAAAAGTATACAGTAGAAGAAAAATGATCTTGGAAAACTACCTCAGAACTAATAAATAGGAAATTATTAAAAAAAAAAAACGGAAGTTTTTGATTACTTACAATAGATATACGACTAAATAAAATTGTTTTTAAGGTTGCTTTATCGTTACTTGGGATTATTTGAGGTTTTGATTCTTGAAAATTTCTTTATCTAGAATTGTCCACTGCTTGAGCAGGAGAGAGAGGGTCCAGGCTCCCGATCCGCGTCTGCTCGTAGATAAATCAAATGAATTTAGCACTGTTTACATAGTCTACCTAGGACAACAAATCTCCATGAGATCCTCTAAAGAAGAGGAAATCAAATGAAAAATCGCTCTTGGATTGCAAGTCTTCGACAGAGCAAGCTCAATTTTCAAAAACCAGACGATCCCAATAATCCTAAAATGAAGAGTATACAACCTATGAATTCTCCCGATAGTCACTTATGGAGCTGAAACATGGAACCTAACCAAGAGACAGATACGAAAATCGAGAAATATGCTACGCGTGCATGAGAAAATCATGCTCAACCTCACACGGAGAGATCACAAGACAGCACAGTATATCAGGTAGAAAACGGGAGTCTGAAACATTATAATCTATTAGAAAACTTAAATGGCAATGGGCAGGCCATGTTGCAAGAATGGTAGACAACTAATGGGCGTAACGGCTCACAACATGGATCCCCAGAGATCACATGCGAAACTTAGACCGACAGAATACAAGATGGAGAGATGAACTAGACAAATTCAGAAAATACTGGCTCTGCGATGCCCGTGATGGAGAATTTTGGCAGATCCTGGGGAAGGTCTATGTCCAACAACGAACAATAAAAGACTGATGATGATGATGGTGATGGTGATGATGATGATGATATACATACTTCATGAGCAGTTTGAAAGAATTCAAGGACTCATTACTCGCTTGGCACGCCACGGGCCTGTGCAAATTGTAAAATTCCCCAAAAGTTCAGATTCTGTTTTAGACTAAAAAGCTTCAACTAGGTGTTCTAAAGATTCCTTTTCTATTTGGATGGGTGGAAAAGGGAGAGATTTTTTTCTCCAAAGAATGCGATATTAACGCAGATAACACCGGGTAATCTTTTTGAAGAGATAATTCAGCTATAACACGTATTGGTCGAGTAAATGTCAACAGGAATCATCGTTATTCAAGAGATTATCTACCCAGGCAACTGAAAACGGCTAAACTAAGGATACAAATAGTCACCTACGGAGCTGAAACATGGTACATAACAAAGAGACTGACCTGCAAACTGAGAACCACTCTCACTTGAGAGATCACTAAACTGCGCAGTATATTAGAGTCAAGGATTTAATTGAAACCAATCGGAAACTCAAATGACAATGGGCTGGCCATGTTGCAAGAACGGCAGACAACTGATGGACATCGCGACTCACAACATGGATCCCTAGATATCGAATGCGGAACCGAAGCCGACAGAATATGAGATGGTACGACGAACTGGGCTGATTCAGAAAATATTGGCTCCGCGTCGCCCGCGATAGAGGGTTGTGGCGAATCCTAGGGAAGGTCTATGTCGAACAACGGACGACAAAGGACTGGTGATGATGATGATGATGATGGTTTCATTCATGGAAGATTCTGAAAGTACTTTTGTTATTTGTGTGGCGTTGGTAAACTTGATTACAGAAAACTGTGACTACTATAAACTGACTTCTGTCGACAGATACTAATTTGACGAAGCCAAGATCTGCGGACTAGTGTAGGCCACAAAAATGTTTGTTATAGTCACAATTTCTTTTGAGCTTTTCATCAGGAAAACTAACCAAGGCGTTTTCAGGCATGCTTGCTTCTCTTTTAGCGGTCTCACTTCGAGCAAGCGGTAATGAGTAAAATAAGTCTTTTTTACCTTAATAAAAGGCTTTAATCAACAATAAAACTCGACTCGTCACCCCAACTAGATAGTTCTGGTTAAGGGGAGAAATGCATGGAATATTATGATATATTGATGGTCAAAGGGTTAATAACTAATAACTAATAAATAATTATAACATAATTTTAAAAGTATCCAAGATTATGGCATTCTCCTCTCCTAAAAGACTTATAGTTAACGATAGCGATATTACTTGCGTCGTTTTCGTGCAGATAGTCTCAGTGTTTATGGGTCTCCTGGGACCAAAGTGGGAGATAAGGTCTCTATGTCAATAGTCACTGGAGTGAAAGGTCCTCGTTCTGCCAACGGTTGGAGATCGTCACCTGTTTCCACCTGTCACATTCCGTTCTCTAGCAGTTGTAGAGACTTCCAAATAATTTTTAGTGAAGGAGTTAGCTCTCCTTTCACTTGGCGACATGGTCCCAATCGTAGCTAAGTCATGCACAAAAAAAACTATCGACTCCCGTCCATCGGTATACCGCAGATAAGCATTTTGAGGGTTCGATCAGTGGTTCATACTTACTGACGCAAACATGACGGCGCAACAGGACATAGAACTGCCAGCCATGAGGGCAAAGAATGACCACTGGCTGATCCACGTTGATATGAAAAAAAAGTCTTCCATGGGGCGTGGTATTGGTTGCAGTACTAGGTAAAGATCTGGTAGTGTATTACTTGGGGCAGCACTGTCTCCCACTGAGATTACTGAAGATTTATAGAAGCCAAGGGCAGAGTGGTGTATTCCAGCCAATGCCATCGCAAATGCTCGCACTGGTTATTCCTTTGGGGATTATAGGGAGTTGCTCGGTTTGTTGCAGTGTCCAAGTTAGTAAGGTAAGGTCAAAGACCGAGTGCGCCGGTGCAGTGTGTCAGCCAATGAGGTTTTACTGAGGCTGCCACTGTTAAGCTCATTGGAGGCCTTTGGACTCGTCCTTAGGCCCTCCTATTATTACTCGGCCCAGCTGCAGGAGGTCGGATTCCCCGGAGCAGCACTGCTCCATTGCACTTAAAGAAGCAGGTCCCCTGGTGGACGCTTTCGTGGCAGAGGTTGCTTTGGTTACGAAGCAAACCGTAGCTGCGTCGGCTGGAGCCATTTTTGGACAAATGGTTTTCTATTCTTCCCACGTTAAGCTCGACCTTGTGTCATATTTTGCTACAGTGGGACAGCGAATAAACACCCCAAGTTAGTAAGGTATTCGTGAAGATTCTTGGATAGAAACGAAGGTCCACGATCAGAGTGGATGTATGGGGGCATCACGAACACAGTACATGTTTGACTCAGACATCTGATAACTACATCCTTGGTCATGTTTGGATATGCAAAAACGAACAGAAACTGGGAATATTCATCTACTACCGCCAGCATGTATCAGTTCTTCGGAATAGAAATTCGAAATGTTCCTTTGAAGTTCATACTGAGCTGCTCCATTGGCTGCGTTGCTTTGGCCAGATCCCGGTGTGTGGAAATGAGGTTTTAAATCGAGCACATACAGGGCACTCCACACATACCCTCTCTCCATTTCTTCGATAAAGTATGGAACATTAATAATCTTGATGAAGTTGGTTTATAGCGATGGCTTGGTGGCAAAGACGGACCTGGAGCTCAGAAAGTTTTCCTTTGCTGACTCTTGCCCCGCAACAAAGTTGTGAGAGCGCGCCAGCAGGGATGTTGTTTTTTCCCTAGTCGATATATGATGTCATACTGGTAACATCCTAATTATGTCCTTCATCTTTGGATTTTATTATTTTTTTTATGTTTTTATCTTTCCGTCTCTTTGAATGGAGCTAGTATGACAGTGACTATTGTAAAACGTCGTGCGGATAAGTTGTCGGACCCTTTTTTGACGGCATCTACAATAGCACGGTATAACTATCATTGTGCGAACGCAAACAGAGAACCGTGCTACGTGGACATGAGATGATCATGCTCAACCTCACATGGAGAGATCACAAGACAGCACAGTATATAAAGAAGAAAACAGGAGTCTGAGACATTATAGAATCTATCAGAAAACTTAAATGGTAATGTTGCAAGAATGACAGACAACCCATAGACATCACGACCCACAACATGGATCCCCAGAGATCACATGCGAAACCAAGGCTGACAGAATACAAGACGGAGAGATGAACAAGACAAATCCAGAAAATGCTGGCTCTGCGACGCCCATGATTGAGGAATGTCCAACGACGGACGTTAAAAGACAGATGATGTTGATGATTGACGATGACAATAGCTTGAGCTTCCTGTTCGACCGGAGCGGAATGATTTCATCGATTGAAGGCAGCAAAGCACTTCCGATTTTTTCTTTGAGATCATTGAATGCTTTCACTGATTCTGGATTGAGGAGAAATGAGTCAGTAACAAGCAGAAGTCAGATTTTATCAGAAAACTTGGAGATCCATTGAGAGTACTAACCCTACGGCACGGCGTAAGACAGTCTTGTCTTTAGGGATTGGTAGTTTTTTTTTGAGTGGTAGAAGTCGTTCTGCATCAGGTCTGCGTTCCCCATGAGTTATGGTTGAGCCAAGAAAGCCAATTGATGTAGTTGATAGGACGGAAATTGTTTTGATACTTTTACCGATTGTTCTGTGGAAGCAAGTGATGCCGTTTCGAACCTTTGGTACTTTGCTGAACTGCTACAACTTGCCGTTAGCTTCAAAGACTGTGCATGGTTTATCTTCATCCCGAATAGATACCCGGTGATAAGCACTCTTTGAATACAACAAACAGTAAACTGAACTCTCTAGGGAGACATACTCTCTTCAATTACCCCTTCTCGATGCATTTAATCAACTTATGATAGTATGAGGGTTTTTTTATCACCATTTCCAAATGTTCTAGATTTGAGAGCAATATGTTTGCAGTTTGGAGCAAGATTTGAGAAGAGGGATGGCTTGTTTACCGTAGCAGACAGTGTACTGCAGGTAGTAGAATTAGAAATTAGAAGACTCTTTTTAGAGTTAGCAAAGGCAAACGATACACAGGAAATCTTGACCAAGAATGATATTGCAACAAAGATAGACACACTTCCAATGGCAGGGTTCATCTGTAGATTATGTATTTTGGTATCTTCATAAGAAATGAAGGATCCAGTATTTCTGGAGTCTATTAGAGCAGTAGCTTCATTTTTCCACATCAGAATGTATACAACGGTCTGCATTAGAACACCTGAAGAAGAAGCAAATATGGAGGCCAATCCCTCGGCAAAATCATAACCAGTAGGCTTAGGTTTGGTGTTTTCCACAAGTGTAGTGGCCATTTTGGCAAAAATTTTATGAACCGCACAGAGATATCTTATTTCTGTTTCCACCTCTGCTATGCAGTTGTTTCATTTAGTTTTTAAAGACTGTCATTTTTCTTGCCTATATCAACAAAGGGGACTTGGCATTTTGCCAGCCGTCACATAGTACTACTTGTTTCAATGTCAGTTGAAGAAAGAGGCCAATTTTTAATATGTTACAAGGTGCTGTAGATCGATCACATGAGCCTTGGTTGGGCTGAGGGGTGGGGTTTTCTCATCAGTTGAATTTCAGTCAATGAAAAAGTTTGTAATTTTAACCCCTGAACATTTTGAGATGGGGCAATTAGGGATTTTACACACACCACAAATTAAGTCCAATGGCCCCAGCTCAGACATGACGGTTTCTATTGAGTGACTAATCAGACCTGTATTGACTAGTGATTAATGCCATTATCAGAAAACTGTTGATTTCAAGGAGAAGCGCGAGTTCAGCTTGGTTCTCTAGTCACTTTTTAATCATTGATTTTGATTATTTATAAATGACTTGTTTTCTCACTGGTTGAATTTTAATCCCTAAACATTCTGAGATGAGGGAGTTGAGATTTTAGAAGCATGACAAGTAAATTCCGATACCCCAACGCAGCATCCTGCCAAAAGACATTGGTCGCATGACAGTTTCTATTTAGACCTGTATCAACAATTATTGGAAATGATTAACGCCATCATCAAACAACTATTGATCTTCTGAGCATTTAGGATCATGGAAAAGAGTGAGTCCAGCTTGGTTCTCTAGTCTATTTTCTCTCATTGATTATGACTATTTATAAATAAACGACAAGCCCCAGCTATTTCTTTGGTGTGAGTCACTTTCATTTCAGTGATATCTGTTCAGTAACTACTCTTTTGACTTTTACAACACCAGGGCTGGGTTTGTAAAGGGGCAAAAGGGGTCCCTCTATACAAATATATAATCAAAAGTCAGTTTAAAAAATATGAATTGATAATTACTGCTTTGAAAATGATGTGTATAACTAATCAGTTTCAATTACATACAATGAATGGACTTTGATGGATAAATTTTTTGTGATTTTCTGCGTATTTTAATGTCCAAGTATGAAGGGCCCATTGAACCTTAAGAGCCAATTTCTAAATCCATAAGTCCTGTACAACACAGTAATATTATTGTGTGAGTCCGTGATAAAGAAACATACAATGAACCCTTGGTTGGCTCTGTTGAACTCATTTTTTTATATGTAAAAGATGATTTATTTCCTCTCTCCAACACTTCAAGTAGTGCTTCCTCATTTCCAAATATCAGTCGGTCTGCTTTGTTAGATTTAAACATGGTTATCATCAGATGTTATTGTTTTAACAATAAGTCATAACAATACACAACTACATGAATGCATTTGTGGGCTTGGCAGGAGATAAGAAAGGATTAAAAATAAAGGTCACATGATTACCACTTTGTGGTAAAACAGCTGGGAATCTATTTGTTAACTCTCCACGAGGAAAAAAAAATGTATGATGACACATGGCCTTTTTAATACAGGGTACTGCATACAACTTTGGGAAGCAGGCTAATTGTCCCCAAATTGTTTTGTTCTGTCTGCAGGCATCAGGGTGTACCCCTGCCTCCCTTAGTACTGCTCTGCCTGGAGGATGGGTACTAAGCCTTCGATGATCATTATTGGTTCAAGCTCTGAAGGGTTTGAGCTGAATTCCCCTACTTCTTGCTCACAAACTTGCTTTCTGAATTCCTGAAAATAACTTTTTTTATCTATTTATCTATTTATGACATAATATTTTAACTGATATATTCTTCTTCATCCTTCCTCAGTTGTACATCACAAAGTGATCTTTGCAGGTCACTGAGTACTTTTTTGTTTCCTTCCTCTTGGAATAATTTATGGTCTATACAATGCAAAAAAAAAGTTTGTACTTCTCAACAGTGTGAAAGTTTGATTACATGAGTTTTTGTGGGTTTAATAACACTCCTATAATTTTACAGCAAGAAAAAAGATTTTCAACGAAAATCAAATAGCTCTATTTACAAGAAGAGTCTTGTGATAATGAAAGCAGTCTTGTCAAGAGTTTTTCTTCACATAAGTTTGAGGTTTATAATTGGATTTTAACCTTTTAGAAATTACTTCAATAGCTTTCAACTTAGGAGTAGACAATTTTTCACAACAGTACAAGGTGAACTATTAATCAATTGCTTTCAGTTTTAATGATTTGTTCTTCATTGATTTTTATTTCTATCTAAATAAAAGCTCATGTATGCACATATTTTCAAAGTTCTAGGTTACATTTTTGCACTTAGGAAGCTGAATTTTGGGGTACATCTTTTCAAGGCAAAAAGGCCTTTTTCTTTTCCTGTATTTATTTTTAAAAAATTTTACTGAATTTTCGCTTATTGTATCATCATCTTTTAAATTGAATTGTTTATTTTCTCAAAAGCTTGGATGCAACAATTCTTATTAAATCAACATTCATGGACCGAGTGAAGATTGTAAGCAATTTTTCTGAAGTTAACTGATAGAAACTATAATGAACTAATGTGATTGTATTTGTTTTAGGTATTGATAAACCTGGGTAAAAGTTGGGTATTTTGGCTATTAATCTAATAAAAATGGTAAAGTTATGTGTCTATGCTATCAATGATTGTTCTGTTCAAAAGTTTGCTTCAGAATATTTCTATTCATGGGTGCAGTATAAACTTTTTAGGTACCAGAGCTGACAACTCTTCAGATGCTGGAGCATTGCATCTCATTCATTTATTTAGGCTCTGCTTCTATTCCATAACAGTATGAAAATCTAATTTCAATTTATAAATATCTTTTTGTGAAGCATATACAAAATCCCATGACCAAATTTTCGTTTTAATAAATTCTGGTCAGTATCAGAACATTACTACATAAAGGACAAAAAAGCTTTTTAAAACTTCTGAAAATAGTCTGATGTGGAAAAATTCTGACAGTATGGGCGTAGAGGATGTTGGTGGCATGAAATCTGCAGGAGTGAATTTCGAAACATGGTATACACGTAAAAAAATTCTACCGAACAATAACTATGGTCATGATAAATTCTATTTATGACATCACTGGCATTTTCCACTTCTAAGATAGAGTAATAAAACAAAAAAGTCCTTTTTATCCAAAAATAATTTTTTAAAAAAATTTGGAAGGGGTCTAATGCCCATTTTCAAGTCTGTAGACAAAACAGTATGGTAGAAGCATTGGAACATAAAACCAGATGAACACATATAAAATAGGATTGAAGACTCACCTTCTTTGGAGTCTATGGTTTCTTCAATTGTTGATAAGTCTCCGTGGATGTCTTTCTGGTCTGATCTAATTCTGGTGTCTTAGTGAAAAACAGCATTATTAGTGAAAAGAGGTTCTGAATATAATTCTTGATATGATAAGTGCTAGCCCCAAAAGATATGAACACCAAATTATTTAACAGAAAATGCAGTAATGAATAGGAATATTAGGAAGGAATTATTTTGATCCGGTAAAGACTGGCATGTTTTTTGTGGGAAAACTATAGTTTTTGAAATTAGTTAATTGATAGACTTGTTCTTGAAATTCATTTTTTTGATGTGAAATGATCTAGACCCAAATGTTCTATGCAAAGGATCATTTGAGAATGCTTGTAGTAGTGCAGTAGTTAGCGTATTGATCCTGCAAGTCATTGGATGTAAGCTCGATCCTCAGTAAGTGATTATGTTCTTGTGCCCAAGTTGGTCTTTCTAAAAAAAATCTTCCACTTGTACTCAATATGTTCTTTAGAGGTAGAGGATGTGTAATTTTGTACCTCCATTTTTTATTCCCCTTTATTTTACTTGATCAATTTATCAAAATCCAATTCTTGAATGCAAGGCATATCAATGCTCCTCCAGAGCCCTGTTTATTGTAAATTTCTGTAATATATGCTCCCTACTCTATCTCATTTATTCATTCATCAGTCTTTTATTGTCTGTTGTTGGACATAGACCTTCCCCAGGATTTGCCGCTTCTCTCCATTGTGGGCGTCGTAGAGCAAATATTTTCTGAACCTGTCCAGTTCATCTCACCATCTCATATTCTGCTGACCCCAGTTCTGCTTTCGATCTGTTGGGATCCATGATGCAGTTGTCTGCCATTCTTGCAATGTGACCAGCTCATTGCCATTTGAGTTTTCTAATAGTTTCTATGATGTCTCAGAGTCTTATTTTTCCCTTGATATACTGTGCTGTCTTTTGGGCTCTCCATATGAGGTTGAGTATGATTCTCCCATGTGCACATTTCATAGTTCTCAGTTTGTAGGTCAGTCTCCTGGTTAGGTTCCATGTTTCAGCTCAATAAGTAACAATTGGGAAGATACATTGGTTATATACTCTTCTTTTAAGGATTAATGGGATTTTGTTGTTCTTGAAGGTTAAGTTTGCTCTACCAAAGGCTTGCCATCCTAGAGCGATTCTTTGCTTGATTTCTTCTTCTTTTCATGGTGACTTGTTCCCAGTTTGGAATCAGAGTTTTCCATTTGTCTCTTAGATTGGCTGCCAACAAAAGCTGAAGCACCATCCTATCCTGCCATTTATTTATAGATTAGGGGTGAGAGATGGAGTCATGCGTTTCCCATGTCTTTATTACGAAATAAACATTAATTGCTTCAGACAGGGTTTGAACTTGGCTCACCTATTTCATTTTTCACACACTTAACTGTTATGCCACCCGCACCACCAAGCAAAAGGTTAGCTTTGTAAAGCAAATATCTATAAGGAATAAACAAAATTTTCAAATGACTTTGATATTCAGTTTTAGTGTAGATTGCTCTCAAAATCATTTTGAAAAATTTAAAGAAGTTTTCTAAGTGTCCTTTGTTTATATTTTAGACTGAGTTCATTTTGAAAAATATGAGTAAAAAAAACATAGCCCTGCATAGTAGGCTGGATATATATATTTGATATAAAAATGAAAATTACTCCTTTGTATTTTATCAATCCTTCATCTTTTGAATTGAAGAATAAGCCATTTTGCCTCTAATCCAGTTGTATGCAGTTATAAGTTGACACAATTTGTTCTTTTTTGTTAACATACTTATCTCAATGGATAAAGCAGTATTTAGAACCTCTTTGTTATAGAGTTCTCAATCATGAAAGAAATTCTTAATGAGATTTCTGTAGAAACAATTCATACCATTTGGAGTCACACAAGTCTATTTATAATTTATGACGACAAACCTAGTACGTTTTATTCTTTTTGACAAAACACTGTCCATTCTTTTTCAAGGCTTCTGTACAAAGCTCCAATTTTTTTCTTCAAAGGAATGTATCTAATATATTTTGTAATTGAAAAAAAAAAGATAAGTTGTACGGAACATAATTAAGTCAAATCAAACCTCTGTCCAGGTACAACTTATTAAACAGTTTCATTTTGGCTTTCAAATAGTGTTGACATTTTGTCCACACCCAGAGAGTAAATAACATTTCTCTGATATGTTGCTTTACAATTCCAATAAATGTTTTTGTCATCTGCACTGATGACATAAACTAATAATATTGTTCTCTTTATGGCTATACCAAGCTGAATACATAACTTTGACAAAGATTCAATTACAACTTTTATGAATCTAAAATCCATATCACAATTCTAGAGAGTACCATTATCATTATAATTACAAGTACACTACTGAATTTGCCGGACCAACAGAGGTTTCATAATGATTATTCAATAATACACCTCAGACCAACTTGATATGCACAATTAGGGATGTTACAAACTTGAATTAAACAATTATTGAAATATATAAATGAAATATTCAAAGAGCTTTTTGGACAACCAAACTCATTCTTTTTATTATCTTTTTTTGTTCAAACAATGTATCAGCTGATCAATTATATAACTGTTTATGAAGAGATGTACTCTTTTTTTCCGGTAGTGTCAAACAATTGGAAAAAACAAAAAACGAAAAAAAAGAAAACAATAACTGATTGTTGTGTGGTCATGGTGTGGGATTTGAACAAGTATTTGTCAATTGTCATCATTTTTCTAATAATAAATCTAAGATCTTTTCATTTGTCTCTACCACACCAGATAATTATAGCTATTACAATTCAGAGTATTTTTGTTTGCCAAATAAATGTAAGTAAAAAAAGAAGTTGAGGACATTTTACCAACACTGCAATCATTATCTTATCGAGAAAATAACTGAGGGCTGGGGGTTAAGGTTGGTCAGTCAGGTCAAGGGTTATTTGCGTTGGGGGGCTTTTAACATTATTTTGATAAAATGATGCTTGACCAAAGTTGGAGAGAAAATTATTTGAAAAAAGTCTGATTTTGATGCAATTTTGTACATGGTATTCATGGCAGTGACAACAGAATTATATATTTCCTCAATTGTTTACCATTAGCACTATCTGAAAACATTGCTGAGGACAAGTAAATGAACTGAGTTTGGTTAGTCTTTCAATTGAAACTGCGACATGACCAATGTCTTCTGGTAGCATGCTGTGTTGGGGGGGGGATCAATCGAAAAATTTGAAAATGAGGCAATCAATGATCTCTCATCTATTGTTGGGCCACGATCCCTGAAAAGTTTGAATTTTCAAAAAACGAATATGAAAGCTGTCTGACACAAACAGAGGGACCTGTAAATTGACATCTCTCCCCCCAAAAACGAAAAAAAACAAAAAAAACCTTTTAGGGAGGGAATTTGAAAAAAACAAAAAAACAAAAAAAAATTTTCTTCTAGACTTAATAAGGAGAAAATCTTTAGCTCTCTAGCAGCTCTCTAGCCTGTAGGCATGATATATACATAGACAGCAAGCAAGCTAGCTTGTCAGCGAGCCAGAGCTGCTCGAAATCTGAAGGAACCTATGTTAATGTTGACAGTTTTGGTTTACGGTTTCTAATTATATATATTTGTGTATGACTTAGAGAAGAATCATTAAGATTCCAAATTTTGTTTAGATGATTAAACCACTTCTTTTGTACTCGGCGTTGTTTCCTACAGAAATAGGGTTTTTCCTCTTCACTCACAGATTCTACACACTGGCAAGGACTGAAGAATAGTTGTTAGCAGAAAAAGGGTCCAATTGTGTGGACAAAATTTGGATTTAATGCATTTGGATGAATTCTTCAATAAAGAATTCTTTAAAATACTTAAAGAGAAATGCATGTATGTGATTTTGGACTTAATTGTGAGTTCTGAATTGGTAAATATGTGTGTATGGGTTTTCGGATTGGATTCCTGATTTTAACTCAACCAATTGTTTCTTATATATATGTATTTACACCAACTCACATTATGCATGCATATGGTTTTTCATTGTCTATCTCTTTCTGATACACATCCTTTTGATTCTATAGACATAGACACACATACTTACACACACACACATACATATATATATATATATGGTAAGTTTTGTGGTTGTTTTACTATCATTTCTTTTTATTTGTTTTTTTTAATAATTATTTATTAATCTCCTGTGGGGATAGTGAGGTTTTAATCACTATACCTCTGGCTGGTTGTTATAAATTATGTTGATTGTATTTGGAGTGTTTCCAACAGTTTCTATCAGTTGTGTTGGCGACCAATCAGTTAAGTGGAATGGGTTTAGTTAAAGGATATATATCATAGAATTGTTATCTCAAGAAAAAGAAGAAGGAGAAGAAAAGAAGAAGTTTTCATTTTGGCATATGTAGAATGAAGTTTCAATATTTCTGGCATGTGTTTGTTTAAATATTTTTCATTTTACTGTGGGTGTTAGGTTGCTATCTTTCAGCTCCCACAAACAATATTGCTATTTGAACAATTGCAGTCAGGTTTGTTTTTATTTTTTTTTCTAGTATTGTTCTTTATTACTTTGTTGTTTTGCTTTTTTATGATTTTTTTGAAAGCTGTTCATACAGCTATAGCTTAGTTTCAGTTTGTCTTTGTTAATCATTTTACATTATGGGTTGCTTGAGGGGAAATATTTTCCTATTAATTTGAGGAAGATTTTCTAAAATTTAGTTTTGACTTACTAATTAAATGCCTGTGTATACCAGACAATTTTTCTATCTTTTTTTTTGTTGTTGCTGTGTTTTACTCGACTGATTTCCATTTTTTCATTGTATTTAAAACTAACAACAGTGAAACAATTGTCTTTTAGTATATATATATATATATATATATATATATATATATATATATTCTTACATTCAGCATGAGGCCTCTAGTAGCCCTGACAACAAAACTTACCCACAATGCATAGCCCCTGGCAGTGGACTCTGGTTCCACATGGTACATTTTAATTCACACTCACACAACACGCACCACTGATGATGGGAGAAATCCCAAAACATGTATGGACTATTGACATATAAGGATTAATAAACCTTACCACCAAAAACTTCACTCCCGAGTCTGTCTCACTCTCTAAAGTACACATTATATATATATATATATATATATATATATATGTGCGTGGTTTCAAGAATTCTAATTTTGAATCTTTTTAAAATCTCAACTCCACTTAAGCTGTTTTAAACGATATTAAGATGTAAAGTCTTGAAACAAAATGTTATGTTAGAAAGATCACAACCGATATTGAGTGTTATGAAAAAAAATCAGAGTGGGAAAATATAATTCTGCAGATGTTCTGTTAGGCTGAGTCATCGTAGGCAGGGGTGGAGAGGGATCAAGGAGATGGATGCTATTTTTTCTTTTCACCTTTTTGTAAAAGTGAAAAAAGTGCCATGAAGCAAACTTTTTAAAAGCAGGGAATACCTGTATAAAACTGGAAATATTTATAGTAATTAAAGTTTTAAATTTTTACACATCAACGCTAAAGAATTTTTCATTTGCCAAGAATGTGACTGAAGGTATTTTTTAGAGCAATGAGGAGGTGCTGCTTGGGATCGGATCCCCGGTCACCGAGTCTCTATTTGGGTTTTTAGTTACAAATGAATGCTATAGTGCCTGATTCAATTTCGAAGATGGAAGGGGTGTTACTTAAAATACAATAAATCAAGAGTTATCTTCCTTACTATATTACTGTCTTTTCATTTCTCATGATTTCAAGACCGTATCAAATGTAAAAGGTTGCATGTAAAATATTACATAATTCAGTAGCATTTTACAAACACTTTCTCCTACATAATTTGTATAATTGTAGCTGTTTTTTTTTTTAATTATGATTAGTGCTGCATGCCAATAGGTCTTAACTTGATTCAATGGAAAATGATAATGCTCTTTGAAGATTTTAATGGCTAAACATGTTGAGAGTATTGGCTGAGAAAATTGACTGTTTAAGGCTGGTAACATATATTGTGAGGTATTATTAAAGTTCAGTTGTACTGTACAAACCTTTTTTTTTTACAATGTTGTGTACAGTATTCAGTATTTACAAGAGTAATGTTGGACTTGTGTTTATGGTAGAGATAGATTTATTATTCTAATCACTAAATACATGAATATATGTTCTTCCGGGCATATCTTGATATATTTATAAGTTTTATCCATCTATCAATCTATCCATTGTTTGATACAGAGAAACTATTGAATCATTTCTCAATGAAAATATAAAAATCTAAACTTATTGAGCTATTTCATTTTATATAGGCCAATTTTTTCCCTGTGATAACTAATTCTTTTATTTTTTGTCGCTCAAAATAATGCTAGATGAGCGACAAAAAACTGTAAAGAGAGAAAATGAAATCAGGCATAGCTGATCATGTGTAGAGAGAAAATTAGGGTCACATATCCATGTGGAATGAAGTCAGACAGTGACAAATTAAAAAATTGGAAAAAGGGGTGATCAATGAATAAATTACTTTTTTCATCTTTTGTTGGGTGGTGATCACTACAAAAAAAGTTTGTTCCTGAATTTGTTTAGCTCATCCCTCCATCTAATATTCTGCCGGCTTTGGTGACACATGTGATCTTGACGGACCTACGTCGTGAGTCGCGATGTCCATCAGTTTGAATTTTCAGCCCTGATGCCACTGGCATCATACATACTTATATATATATACATAGTTAGCCAGCCAGTGAGACTAGCTTAAAATAAAATAAAACCTTAGACAGTTTTGATGACATTCCCTAATATAATTATTTTATTTAAAATTATAACATTAACTGAGTTCGATCATCTGAAAAGAAGGTCAGTTTCTTTTTATTCTGATGTTTTTGTCTTGGTGATTTTTCTAGAAATATTTACAGATGCTAAAAGTTTGATTTGTCTGTTGTTGACAAAACCTAATCCATTTCATCTAAAGTACATCAATCAAAAAGCATAGAGCATATAAATCAGGACAAGACTAAGAAAACCACCGCATACCGTTAAAGGAAGCGTAAAACATGATGAGAGATGAATCTAAATAGTTTGTTGTGTTGTGTTCTGTGATTTTATCACTGGATTTGAAATTTTCAAATGATATTGCATAATATGCTCGTAATATCTCGAATAATCCAATATTCTTGGCAAAAATATCCATTCTCTATAAGCAATATGTATTTTACAATTCCTAGACAAACTCCCCAGAGTGAAGGAATTTTTTGGTTTGGAATCAATGTTATGACAGCTACCAAGTCTGTGACAGGGGTGTAAATAATGCCTCTCAACTTACAGTGATATGTTGTTCTCAATGACATATCAAAAAGTTCCTATTCTCTACTTATAGATAAGTACTAGTTACATTTACAACTGCAGTTATGAATAAATAAAACAGGAGAGAACTTACAGCTGAAAGATTTGATTCCTTACACTGGATTGGTCATTTTTTTTATTTACCTAAAGGGTTAAGAGGAAATAATCAAATGTAGACAAAAAGAAACTTCATACTACTGAACTAAGTGGTAAATACATCTGTATGCAATTCCAAGTGGCATAAAAAGTACCCAGAAAACGTCTGAGCCTACATCGTATGACTTTCTACTCCATCAAATTCTGTTAACATAATGTAGAATTTATTCCCACTTCCACCCACAAAACCTGAAATTTGAATCTTATTTTCCTAGTCTGATGACTATTGACCGATTTTCATCATGTGACTTTTTTTCAACAGTGCTTTAACCAAGGAAGATAATTTAGGTTATCCTTGTATAGCTATATATTTTTGCACAAAATTAAAAAGGACGAAATTTCCAAAGATAGAAAAAAAAAAGAAAAAACGTTTAGAAAATGTCGCTACATGACTTCGTCTTCGGCCTTGAAAAATCTAAGGGAGATAATTGATCCAATTTAATCAAAATCGTATTTGATCAGCTTTTTTTTATATATATAAAAAAAGAAGATGAGTACGTTTATTTGATCAAACGTTCATCTAATCAAAACATTAAAAAAATACATCAGAGTATTTCTTAGAGAACCCTTTTGAAAAATAAAATAAGATAAATGAATAAATAAATATATAGTTTCGATTTGATCAGAGGTTTTATTCCAAAAACTATTTTTTCTAACGAAAAATAAGAACGAAGTTGTAATTCGATTGGAAGTTTATTTAATCAAAACACAACTGATAACAACATCAAATCATGGAAAATATTTTTGACAAAGTTTAATCTACGAAAACATATACGTAGTTTTAGACTGATCAGAAATATGTCTATTATACGTTTATTTGATTTAAAAAAAACAACAGACATTGTGGGGAAATAATATTCCAAAATTTGAAAAAAATATGCGTGTATAAAAATGTAAATTCTACGTTTTTAAAATTTGTAATACTCGCAATATCCTCAAGATTAAATGAACATATCTGCATTTCTCTTCACGATTTTCATAAATAACTTTTGTTCAAATAAAAGCAACGTATTTATTTTTTGTGAAAAGTTTATACTAGAAATATTTTGGTGAGGTAATCTGCCGTGTTCATAACAAATAAACTTTTGATCGAATTAATACCACGTGTTTTCGTTTTTTTTTTGTAAAAAATGGTTGAATCAAGTTATAACTATTCCATCAGGCAGTTTTAACTGTTGATAGATACTTGGTGGTTTGGTCCTTGTTATAGTTGTTAACGGATAGTTTTTGAAAATAAATATATATCGTCAAGACACGTTTTTCTTCCTGACATTATGTTACGGCAACATTTTGTCAAGAAACGAAGCACGGTATCAGTTTGGGATCTTGAATCCGTGCGTGGAATAAATAGGGGAAACATTTTATTTGAGAAGAAAAAAAAAACCTTCCTTCATAAAAAAAAGAGGAGAAAATGTTCAAATCAAACCTGCCAGAATTTTTGACTTGACCAATTTGGCGAATCGGAGAAAATGGTGCCAAAGGTTTGAAAGATTTAGTGTTGCGTCCAAACTATGCGAAGAGGGCAGTGATATATAAATGAATTCTCTGCTGTATTGTATGGTAAATGACTCTGAAAGTATTTATAATACTTTCTCTTAAAAAAAAAACGCAAATGAAAGAGATTTTGTATCATTTTTGGCAACATTTGATGCTCACTTCATTCTAAAACAGCACGTCGACGAAATAAAATCGAGCAGAAAAATATACCAAAAAAGGAGTTGATCACAGATTTCAAAGTTTTCCGTGGGAGATGTTACAGGTATTATTATAGAAGTCACTGTCCAACAGAATGGAAAATATGTAAAAAGTATCAGGAAAATGAACCATTTTTCTAAATGCTGTTAGACGAAAATCTAAAAAGTGAAATACAGAAAGAAAACGGAATATTTTGGGGGTTCGGTAGAATAAGAACAAACGAAAAGTAAGACGAATCCACGCTACAAAAGTTACAAATCTGTAATTTGCCAGTAGTATTTAAAGTCGATAATAGGGCAGACACAAATGTGATCGGCTTTTGATCATGGATTTTAAAGAATAAACTTCCCTTGAAAGTGGCTAAAGTAAATTTCAGACCCCCCAGTAGTATATCAGTATGCTAAGGAAAATTCACAACATCAACGGAAAGTAAAGATGAGAAATTCGCGCTTGAAATATTTGTGATCGAAAACCAGGGTACTGTCTATCGCGTGCTGTCGCACTCGATACGGGTTTCGTATTCATCGTCGATGAAATAAAAATTGACGTATTTTACATTGGAGGGTCTGTGGGAAGCGAACCAGTTGGAAAATAGCTTAAAAGAAAATGCGAAATCATATTGCATCAGTACAGTATGATGGATTCCATTTCCTATTTTAGCCTAAGAATAACAATGACAAGCGCGTAATAAAATCATTGAAAAAGTCACACAACCACTAGACTGGTGTGCCCCAATTGTTCCAGGAGACGTACAAAGTTAAAAAGGAGTATTTCATGTCACCTAACTTGAATGACTTAACACTAAAACTGCAAGGAGCTACTGTATTTTCTAAATTAGTTCCCCAAAGTGGCTTTCACCGAATTCCGTTACAGAAAAAACATTGAAAAGGACTGAATTACTAGAGAATTTGAACGGAATTGAAGTCGTTGACAATATTTTGGTGTATGGTAAATCTGTAGCAGAACATAATGATGTGTTGGAGGAAGTTTTGAAAACTATCAGGCAAGCAGGAATTAAACCCAACTGCGAAAAAGGTGAATTCCTGAAAAGTTACATTGAATATTTTGGACACATAATATTAAACAGAGGGTCCCAGCTGCTCCTAGGTCTTTACCAGAACTGAGGCGTATTATCAATATAATAATGTATCTTGGATGATTTTTGCCCGATTTGTCAAATATCATTCAACCTGCTTATTATAGCGTGGATGTTGGATCAACCCCAAATAAATGCTTTTCAAAAAGTAAAAGAATTTCTCTCTGAGTCACCTATTTTATCATTTTACGATCTGTCAAAACCCATTAATGTTAGTGCTGATGCAAGCAGTTATTACAGGTTGGGTGTAGCATTATTTCAAGACCTGAAAGGAAACCCATAGCTTTTGCCACGCGTACTTGGTCATCGACAGAAAATAATTAAGCTCAGATTTAAAAAAAAAAAGAGTGCTTAGCAGCAATCTGGGCCTGTGAGAAATTCGACTTTTATATCATGGGACTTGTCTCTTTTAAAATTGTTCACAATCACACAGGCGTTCGTAAAACACCACTGAGATACTAAAGATTGCTAATGAGACTTTGACAATTTAACACAGTCGCCAAACACTTTCTCGAGGTTTCTGATACTCTCTGGCGCAGTTCCATAAGTGAGGAGCATAGAGATACGGTGGAAGATGTGGGATTATTCATAAATTGTGTTGTAGAAACTATACTTGCGTCTGATTGTAAACTCCATCGGTCGATCTTATGCTGTAAAAATTGATTTATTTTACGCTAAATGAGTGGTGAAAAAAGTATCAAGGAAGAACTTCAACCTTATCCTTTAAATCGGAATGTGTTATCGAGGCTTAAAGAATTATTATTTCATCAGGATAGAATTGTAACCCCGAAAGAATTGAGAGCTGAGTATTAACGAGTATAGACAGCGGTCAAATTCTTTTGTGTGGTGGCCAGGTATATTGCAAGAAATTGAGAATATAGTGAAAAAATGTGATTTTTGTAATCAACACCGTCCTGCAAATCGATATGAACCTCTTGAACAAACAACTTTACCTGACAGATCGCAGCGAAGAATTGGCACTGATTTATGTACGTGGAATGGACAGCAGTATTTAGTCGTTATTGACTATTTTTCATGGTACTTGGAAATCGTATATATCGGTTTAGTAACCAGAAAAATATTTTTGCCAGGTGAGGTATCCTGAATGAAGCTGTCAGCGATAATGATTGTCAGTTTGTGAGCTCTGCTCTTAGAGATTTTGCCGAAAAAAATATAAGGGAGAGGTATGCTCAAACATGAAGCACCCATCTGGCTAAATGAAAAATGGTGATATAGATCGATAGGACTTGTTAATAAAAATAATTCATTCGAATAAAGCTTGGCCCATTGTAGACTCAAATAGGCTAAGATAGACCAGACCAGCTCACCTTTTGTCTCAATACTCCAACACATCCGAATCAACAACGTGAATAACATGGCTGTACAGAAAAATAATCCATTTATCTCATCTCATACCCTTTTAACCCTTTTTACGCCTCATTACCTCCTTTGGCCTGCCTGCCTACCAACCAAGGGCAGATAGAATGGGTACTAGGAGCCGGTGGGTCTCTAAGTCCAACCCAATGACACCAGAGACCAATCCACTTGACCCCTACAACACATCATGGTCCAGCACAGCAGGGCATGTCTCAACACTCCCCATGGTTCGCACAATGAAAATCATACCCGCCGTTCCTATTGGGTCAGCAGTCCCAAAAAGCCCAGCCGCATCACTTGCCTTGCGTGGGGTTGATGTGCTCTAACAGCGACTACCTAAGCACTACACCAGGAAGACGTCTGTTCCTGCTGGGTCATCGATCCCAAAGGCCCAGCCGAATTTCTTGTTTCGGGTGGGAGTGATGTGCTCCAACAGCGACCAACTACACAAGACCCAAACCCGAAAACTGTCACCAAAAGAACAACATTATTCTTTTGCACCTACAACGTCAGAACAATCCCAACTGGCTCTCACCTAAACGATCTAGAAATTGAAATCAAAAACTTCAAATGGGATACTATCGGCTTTGGCGAAATGAGATGACCAGGAGAAGACCTAATAGAACTGAAAAACAAACAGATTCTTTACAACTACGGAAGAGAGAAAGTAAAACAAAGTGGAGTAGGCTTTCTCATCAATAAAGACCTCAAAGACAACGTGGTAGGCTTCAAAGCTGTTTCAGACCGTATAACCAACAGCGTCACCATACAACTCTCAAAGAGGCACAAACTGAATATCATTCAATCTACGCTCTCACTTCGCAATTAACAAAAGAAGATAGACCACTTCAATGACGACTTGAACTCCCTACTGCAAAAGACTAAAAAAATAATTCCATGTCATCAAGGGAAACTTCAATGCACAGGTAGGAAAAGGAAATTAACCTTGCGTTGGCGAATTCAGATACAAAGTACGGAACTAGAGAGGTGAAGATCTTGTAAACTTTGTAACCGAGAAGACTTCAAAATCATGGATACATTCTTCAAAAAAACAAACAAAAACAATAGAAAATGGACTTGGAAGAGCTCTAACCACGAAACCAAAAACGAAATCGACTACATCCTAACATATAAAAGCAAACCATCGAAGACATTCAAGTCCTAAACCAAGTAAACATTGGAAGCGACTACAGAAAGCTAAGATGTAAGATACAAATAAATACCAATGAAGAACGCAGAAAAATGTTCGACACCAAGCCGTAATCCCTAAACGTACCAAAAGAACGCATCCGATTCTTCAAGCTAGAATTGAAAAACAGATATAAAATCCTTACCGATGAGAACGAGACCAACACCGATCAACTCCACAACAAAATAACATCTCTTATAGAAGCTGCCACTATATTCAAAGCAATGAACACACAAACCAGTAAAATTTCAGGCAAAACCAGGAAACTCATTGAATAGCGCAGAAACCTCAAGCCACCGACAGCAACAAGGGAAAAAATTGAAGAGACCGAACTGAACAAAACAATAAAAAAAGAAACGAAGAGAAGACAAAAGAAAGTACGCAACATCAATCATTGGAACAACTCTCGAAAAATTGGTCGAGGCTTCAAAACTATTAAAAAAACTCTCAGTATAGGACAGAGACAAATAACTAGCATACTCGGAAAAAATGGAGACCTAACAACAGACAGAGATAGGATTGTCGAACACACCCCAGAATTCTACCAAAAAACTCTACTCTCTAAGACATGGACTACAAAACATCAAGCAGGATACTCAAGATGCAAGCAACTATTTTGAGGACTGCCCAGAAGTTACCCTGTGGGAGTCGAAACAAGATATCAAACAAACAAAAAAACAGAAAAGCCCATGGACCAGACAATATCACCATCGATCTACACAAAAGAGCAGGTAAGATCGTCAATAAAAAAAAAACAACTATTCCACTCAGCCTATGTCTAAAACAAAGTGAAGTCTCAGAAGACTGGAACACTGCAATCATAATGCTTTTACATAAAAAAAGGAAACCAGAAAGTAAAAAAAAGAAGGCTACTATGGAAAAAAAAGCTAAATTAGGCTCAATGCTGGTATCGATATTTACAAATAAAATTACTCTTTCTCTACTTTCCCCCCTTTTTTAAATAAAAATATAAATACCCATTAATTCGTGATGAACAAATCTGAAAAATCAAACCACAGGTTAGCGAGTCATCTCCCTTGCTTTTTCCGACATCAGGTTGGAGCCAAAATGACCGCGAATCCTTGTTATTTTGAACTCAGATGCTCATTTTGGAATGAACTATTATTATTATTATTATTATTATTTGGAATCTCACACGAGTTGCCTGGTGGCAACCGCTGGAGTTTGAGTGACAGCAAGTCTCCTCAAGTCTCCAGCCCTCCTCTCCTAGTACTCATAGGTCGCAGTAATTCTGCGATTTACAGTTTCACACCGGTTGCCCAGTGGTTATCGCTGAAGGCTGAGTGACAATAAGTCTCCTCAGGTCTTCAGCTAACGTCTCCTCTCTCTTTTGCATATCATGACAGAGCTACGATTCGTTGCAGTCCTTATATCTCTAGCACCTTCCTCAGTATCCGTGCAGTTCCCAGCAGTGCTGTGGTCTGTACGGTCTCTATCCTCCCCCTAATCCCGATCTCCTCCAGTCTCTCCCTCAGCGTTTTGGGGACAGTTCCTAGTGCTCCAACTATGACCGGTACTACCCTGGTTTTCATGTTCCACATTTTCTTTAACTCCCTTGCTAGGTCCTGGTATTTTTCCCTTTTTTCACCCTCCTTTTCTACTCTATGGTCTGCAGGTACAGCAACGTCTAGTATTTGGCAGGCCTTCCTTTTTTTGTCTACTATTACTAAGTCCGGCCTTCTTGCCTGGATGAGGTGGTCAGTTTGGATGTCAAAGTCCCACAGTAGTTTGTGGTTGTCATTCTCCAAAACTGCCTCTGGCTTGTGCTATTATTATTATCAAATTAGGTTCATGGAATATACCATTTTAAAGAGTGACTTTTACACAATTTATTTAAGCTGAACATTTCCTTTTCACTATTCATTCTGGGATATTTGAGGCTGTCAAATGAAAGATGAAAAAAATGTGCGATTTTGTGGTAGAAGTTCAAAATGGGACGTAAGGAAGTGGAACTGCTCACAATATTAAGTATTAGTCAAAGGGGACTGTCAACTAGCGTACAGCACAACGTTGGTTTAAAAAAAATTTGAAACGGAAAGATGAGGAGAGACGTGAACAACCTTCTGTGATTAAAGACATCCAATTGAGGGCCATTATTGAGGCGGATACAAAACAACTCGAGAGGTTGCAGAGGAGCTAAACGTTGACCATTCATTCAACAGTTGCTTGACATCTACGTCGAATAAGAGAGACAAAAATGCCCAGCAGATGGGTGCCGTACGAGCTGAATGAAGATCAAAATAAACTGCGTTACAAATTCTGCCCTGCACCTCATTTTCACAACAAAAAACAATCCATTTCTTGATCATATTGTGGTGCGTGACGTAACATGGATTCTGTAATACAATTGATAGTATTCCACACAGTGACTGGACAGAGAAACCAGAAATCTTCCCCAAACTAAACCTGCATTAAAATAAGATTATGTTCACCGTTGGGTTGCTGGTGACTTCTTGAATATTGGTCAATTGTAAAAGACCGATTCTTCTTCGTGACAATGCTCGACCATATATCGCGCTAATGACCACTGCAGAAATTGAATGAACCAGGTTACAAATCTTTACCTTATCCAGCTTATAAATCAGATCTCTCTCCGACCAACTATGACTTTTTCAAGCATTTCCACCACTTCCCGCAATGGAGGATCTTCAACAACCAAACGGCGGCTCGAAATACCTTTGGAGAATTCATTGGTTCAAGGAACCTAGAATTCTATACTCCTGGAATGTTTTTAGTTGGCAAAAATGTGTAGATTCTGAAGTTTCCTACCTTAATTATTTCAGTCATTGACGATCACTGCAACTATATTTGTTCAAGCATCTAAAAATCCAAATATAATCAAATTTGTTCGTATACAGGTATTTCTAGATGCAGTTGATACGTTTCCAAATTTTCTGTACTATTCAAAACTGCACTGTTCAAGTCGTATCATGATTTAATGTGTGCTTTTACAGCTTATACTTAGGTACAATAATTTGTTCAGCAATACCCTTATCATACTATATAAAAATTCACACTAATCAAAATGGCACTGTTCGAGGAATTCCTGTGATTGAAAGAATACTTGATGCAGAAAGAGCCTTGATGGAGATCTTAGGTTGTCTAATATATATATATATATATATATATATATATATGTGTGTGTGTGTGTGTGTGTGTGTGTGTGTGTGTGTGTCTGCATATGTGTGTTTGTGTGTGTGTGTGTCTGCATATGTGTGTGCATGTGTGTTTAATATATATCAAATTCGAGATAATAGACAAAGAGGACCTAAAAAGATGCTCCTTGTCCGTCATTTCTAATGGCAGATGCATTAAAGAAAATATGCTGCAAAATTACACACACACACACACACACACACACACACACACACACATATATATATATATATATATATATATATATATGTATATATGAATGAAATGATAAAAGGTAAAAAGGGATTTATACTCTTCTATACCTATTATTTCAAAATCAAGTTACTATGTAGATAGACTCCACCAACCCTGGCACTCTGAAGGAATAAATTATTTGTCTAACTTGAGAATAACATGTTAATCACTGCACTGATGCATCTGGTCCAATTACTGTTATTTGAACATGTTATTTTAATGAAGTTTTAAATTGAATCAATGGTTCAAAGGAAAATATTCTATGCTGGCAAATTTTGTCCCCTTACCTTGACAGGATGTCTTTACTGAAAACATCCTGTAATGTTAGATTCAAAGGTCAAAATATCCACAACAAAAATGTAGGATTTTTCCTGCATTTTATACCTTTTCATAATAATAGAAAGTGCAATATCATATGACATCACTGTCAGTATAGGTGCCTCATAGTAGCTATCCTTAAAATCTGACATTTTAAAGCATAAATGCCACCATACATTTCTGCCTATATTATGAAAATGTTACATTAGATTATGACAAAATGTCAACAACCAAAATCTTTGCTTGTATTCATTCTTCCTGTGGATACTTCTATTCAACATTGTGAATGATAATTTGAAAAAAAACATAGAAAGGATTCAGTGTTCAGGAGAAATACATTAAAAATTCATTTAGATTTATTTAAGAAATATCCATTTTTTAGAATTTTTCAGATTTACTCTGCCTGTGAAGCCTCCAAGCTGAAGTACGCAGCCCCATCAATTAAACATGGCAGCAGTTATATAATGATATATTGTTGCTTTTCATCAAAGAATACAGGACAACATCACATCATTGGCAGAAGACGGACAGAGCTAAATATCCAGAGATTTGGGAAGAAAAACTCATTCCCTCTACCAAGGATGTAAAAATGAAACGGGGCTGGGTTTCCGTGTATGATATTAATTCCAAGCACACCATCACTTGAGAGACTCAAAATTGGCTGAAAAAGAAACATGAATGTTTTTAAGATCTCCAGATCTCTATCCCATGGAAAATTTGTGGCTAGAAATAAAAATTCGGAATGGAAACCATTAATCCTAAGGAAATTTGAAAAAAATATGTGAAGAAGAGTAGTTCAATATCTCTCCTGACATTTTCACAAGTCTTTTTACTGGCTACAAGATATTCTAGAGGCTCTCATAGCAAACAGAGGCTATGCAACCACATTTCAATGTTCTTTCCTAAAGGGGTTGAATACTTTTTTGCTCTTCAATAACCAATATAATTGAATTTATATTTTCATCTGTTTCAATCTTTCAATATTTGGTTAAAATATTGGTAGTATGTAGTGAGCCTGTTGTATACAAAATTCCAAATAGATCTAACAATTAAGAGTATTGCTAATTTTTAAATAAACTTTATTTGTAAAGAAGGTTGAATACTTATTTTTCTCACTCTCTATATAAAACAGAAATGCTGTCACAAAATAATTTGAATTCTGTGTTGATTGGTGATAGTAAGAAGACTAATTCAAATTTTATGAACAGTTATCATGTGTTCAGTGCTTTTGCATGTTCATATCGGATGTGTAGTGATTATTTCTGGAGACTGAGTGACAACAGGTCTCCTCAAATTGCCAGCACCTTTTTCAGTATCCTCACAGATGCCATCAATGCTGTCATCTGGACAGTTTCAACTCCTCCTCAAATTTCTAATTTGTCAAATTATACATCTAGTGTTTTTACTGCGGTTCCAAGTGTACCAATTACTTTATGCAGAATCCCAACTTTCAGGTTTCACATTTTCCTTGGCTCTTGGGCATGGTCCTGGTATTAAAAAAATTTTTTCCGTCTTTCATTTTCATCCTGTGGTCTACTGGTACAATTTGGCACACCCCCTTTTCCTTGTTTATCACTATTAAATCATGTCTTCTTTAAATCTCAGAGTATCTTATTTTTGGTTTATTATGATAGACTCTGGTTTCTGTTGATACCATTTTCTCATATGGTCGAACCCAAGTCATTTGCACTGCTTAAATTTTGTATTTTTAACAAGTCAGCTTGATATGGTTATTGTTTGCTTAAATACTAAGAGTTTAAAATGACTGGTAGTGACACCTGGAAATGATTTGTATTGAGATAGTGAACCTAATCAACTTTTGCACAAAATCAAATTGATGGAGCACCTGTAATCCCACTCTGGTTTTCAAATTGGATTTTTTTTTAGTTACCTGGACATACGTTAGCAAGACCTGTGGAGTTTCATTGTTAAGAATAGGCAAGAATCGTGCGATCAGAAAATTTGGCAGTCCGTCTAGTGGTGTCTGGGACATTCAGAAAATGATGTATCTAAGATTGGCTAAAATTGTGTTTCAGGGCATTTCAGCTATTAAAATTAGGTGTTGTCAAGAATCTATTCAAAATATATTTCCAAGTTTTGTATGTGATCTTGTAAAACAATGTGATGATTATTAATTTAACAAACCTAAATAAATTTAACATTAATTTTATAAATATGCATGAGAATTATCCTCCCATGTGTGTATGTGTGAGAATATATCAAAATGATTGTGTGCAGAATGCATGAGACTTGGAAGGTCTGACGTTAGCCTCATCTGTAACACTTCATTTTCTCCCAAATTTTTTTGAAAAATACATCAGCTAATCTTTAAAAAAAATATCGTTTTATCAAGACTTTGAAAGAAACGCAAATTTGCTATAATTGTACTAAGCCAATGAATTAGGCGCGACGGAAGTTGTCTCCCTTTGAACGTATCCTAAATCACGCTTAGCCATTTCTGCATGTACGTGTAGCGACCCCTATACTTTTATTTAGGAATTAAATACGAAACCCTTCTTTTAGCTAGATATCGAAAACATCACTTCCTACGACGACCCCTATAAAAACCCTTTACTCTGAGAAACGTGTATGAATGAAACTCTGTCTTCCACGGTCTGTCCGTCGAGTGTCTACCAGCGTCAGAGAATAGCCCCAAGTCACACGCGCAACTTGGCAGTTTGGCACATACACTGAACCCGGTCTCTGTAATCATCACTTGTTTAGCGCCTCCTATACTTTTACCGAGGAATTAAATACGAAACCCTTCTTTTACCTAGATATCGAAAACGTAACTTCATACGACAACCCCTATAAAAACCCTGGACGCACATGGTCGCTTATTGGCGCCGGCACTCCTAGCTAGTTACGCTTTTGGCCCCAACACTTGTTGCCGGCTACTCTTTCTCTCTCTTTCCTCCTCTCTTAGATCGGTATCATTTCGCTGACCTCTCCGTCGATTCAATCTTGACCATTTTCCACCTTGATCTATCTCTGTACTTATTTTGCTCATTTCGCTTTACCGATATTGAGGCCTCTCACATACGCACAGCTATGCAACTGTGTCCTCACCACATGCTCCAAACGCGTATACACCTCTTACTCTCATGAATAAAATAGCAATACTTTTTACTATCCAATGGTCACGACGATCTCTCCTAATTCTCTTCGGGAAACACGCACGGATAAAACTCCGTGTTCTCCGTCTTTCATGGTCTGTCTGTCGATTGTCTACCAACGTTAGAGAATAGCTCCCAAGTCACACACACAACTTGGCAGTTTGGCATACACACTGAACCTGGTCTCCATATTCATTCCTAGATATGCTCCAAGCCATACGAATTCAAAAGCAGTTCAGAAACCTCCACTTCGACTCCGACGCCTGCACTATCAATGTAAACAAAGCTCTCACCTTTTGCTATCTTTTCTCTCCTCTTTACACGATCGATCGTATCAATATTATCATTACATGTATTTCATTTTCTTTTGTTATTTTCATTTATGTTCCTGTATTAAATGTACGTTTTATCTTTCCATCCAAATACTTCCTTTCTGTGTCTACGTTCGTACATCTCCCTTCCTCCTTCCACATCTTCTGTACCGTTACTGCAAACAACAAACCACGTGGAAGCAAAATCTACTGTTTCCAACATCTGCGTTCTGCCCATTCCTTGACGAGAACTACTTGATCTATCCAGAACCATAATGTCTACAAATCGTTCACATTACCAACCGGGATTTACCCGACATACGTATAACCCGAAAGTAAGGAATCGAAAGGAAAAAATCGAATCTATCATAGTAGGAAGCAGCGAAATTAGATTGATAATCATATTCAGAGCATCTGCATTCTTTTGCTACTGAATGAAAGGGAAAAAAGGCGTCCTGTAAATTAACAACATTACGATTTTTGCCGTGCGAGAAAAAATATCACTGAGCAATCTTTTGTTATATGTTGATAAATTAAAGAAATAGAGTGCCGAAGCCTTGTCGTCACATTTTCATAGTTACTGACCAGAGGATCTAAACTCACAACCAGTTGAATAAAAGAAAATAAGAATGGCGTCGATATCTTTATATTCATCATTAACATTCTTTTCAGATGGGCTCAAGAGTATCTATCATGGTTAAAATTACTATAGATTCAGTCACATAGAATCCTTAGAATGATTTTGATGGGATTATTAGAGGATATGTTAATGTTAACATAAAAAAAAAAGAAATGTATCTGTCGTTTTGCATATTTTTGTCTTAGAAAGAATGAAGAACATTACACAAACAATTATTTTCTATTATAGTCTAGCCACTTTAAGGCTATGTAGTTGGCTAGAAATGAAAAAAAAAAAATTGAAAAAAATCCAGCAACTTTCAGTCACGCTGAATCGTTCATGAGGATTCAAGGGAGGTAACTCTAGTTGATGTTTAAAAATAACCAGAACATGGGAGTGATCGGGGAAATTTGATTGAAGGTTTTGAGATTATGCGTGGGTTAGAATCTGGACCCCATTGTAATTTTTTTTTTTTTTTTAACTAGAATGGAATATAAAGGACTGGGAGGCCAGAAATGCATGGTATAAGTTGATAGAAGTAGATCAAATATCAGAAAATTC
Source organism: Thysanoteuthis rhombus (assembly GCA_963457665.1). Taxonomy (NCBI): domain Eukaryota; kingdom Metazoa; phylum Mollusca; class Cephalopoda; order Oegopsida; family Thysanoteuthidae; genus Thysanoteuthis; species Thysanoteuthis major. The sequence goes on from OY735206.1 coordinate 50,526,415, forward strand.
AATAGGATGGTGGTCGTGGTCGGACGATGGAATTACTACACTAGCGTAGCAGGGAATGTTATCAACAGATGTGAATGACTTTAAAAAGAATCATGTTTACTACAATACTGCAAATGTTAAGACCCTAGAGATTGTTATGATGCGTGCTCGTATATAGATATTTAACGCTATTTTGTCGCACTAAAATAAATGTTGTTCTCCCTCTAAATATAAACAACGCTACCTCTCTTTTGGAACGATTTTATAGCGATAGATATGGTCACGTCAATGCTATCGGCGCAATTTTTTAAACCTTGTTTGGATCTTAGAAACTTCTACAATGGAAAGGTGACGCCAGGCTCCAGTGCTCTATAAAGGGAAACTATCAATAAAATATGTATCTAAAAAAAACAAAACACAAATGTTTCAATTATTAATCTATGTTCCTGTTATCGTTTTCACGTTGGTCTTCCTGGAACTTTATTTTTTGCAAAACTCCCGCTGAGTTGACTTTATTTTCCTAATCTAGCAAAAATGACTGATTCAGTGTTCCAGTCATGACTAAAAAGTGAAAGGTTTAGAATGATGTTTAAAGAGAAAAAGGAAAGGTGAGACAGATTCTATACCTATTTCATCAATCAACGAAAGGATAAAAAAAAGAAAGATAGATAGATAGATAGAGAGAGAGAGAGAGAGAGAGAGAGAGAGAGAGAGAGAGAGAGGGAAGAAAGAGAGAAAGGGAGAGAAAGAAAAAGGTAGGGAAATAAAGAGAGAAAAGGAAAATTGAAACTTACAGAGCTTAAATTGAATTATCTGGTGTAGTTAAACAGATTCATTTAATTAGCATATATTACATTTTGTTTCTCTTTAAAAATTCTTTTCTCTTCTTTTCTTCTCTACTCTTCTCAGCCCTAACCATACACAGTAAAAACTTGAGCATCAAACAATTTATTATTGAATTTTCATCTTTAGAACGCATATAATTACATGAAGTTTGGAATAAATGTATTGGTGAACAGATAAAATTGTAAGCAATTTATAATAATTCGGTAAGTGGAGAGTAGCTTCCCCTTATAATCTATGAGTGGCCTACAATGACCTTAAGTCTCATGAAATTTCCTCTTTGGCTGCACAATTTTCGGCTAGAAAAAAGGAATAGACTCCTCTTTTATCCTAGTCAAGTCCTATATCTTCATGGCGAAAGAAAATTTGAATTTTGTCCCGACTAATTCTATCCACATACATAACTGTTAAAGAATTTGAATCACCCACTGAGATAGTGGTGAATTAGCGCATGCGCAATCACAAGTGACCGATCTTGAACCTCACTGCTATTGATTATCAGTAAGCCACGGATGACGACGAAGTATCTTTTCTGGTGGTGGGGTTGCCTTTATAGAGAGGGGAGATAAAACGTTACAAGAATTATCATATTTTACGCCAATTCTATAGAAGTATGGCTTACATGACTTATCTTTCCTTGATTCTGATTTTATTTATTTCATGATTACTCATTTTCATTCTTTAAAACCATTGGGCCTGTACCATTTTTAACATGGGCCTGAAATTTCACACTCCTTGGTAGACCCACACAGGCCCATGTTAAAAATGGCACAGCCCCCACGATGTTCAAGAAATGAAAATAAATAAAAAAAATTCATGAAAATAAAATAGGACCAAAAGGAAGATAATACATTTGAGCTATATATCTGAAGTACTTCCATAAAATGACAGAAAATAAGTGTTCAGTTTTGCATTATAGTTACATGGTAAACAGAACCTCTCTCGTAAAAACCTTTTTTGTCTTAAAAACTATCAAATATCCGAATGGTTCGAAAATCCAATGGATTGAAAACATAAAATTGAAAGGAAAAAACATTTCTTCCAGGAGAACTACGATGCACCTTAATCAAATCTTTACTTAAATCAATCATTCTCTTGAAAAACTGCATTCCATTATCCGTTTGAAAGTCAAAACTTTTACCCTGCTCTATAATCAGTTTCCATTCAAGATTACTTGATATTTATACCATGTAGATATTTTACGAAGAAAATACTTCACTTAGGCTCAAGGCTTATACATTCCTGAGCTGTACAGCACAGTAGTCAATGTTTTTGTCTCTATTTCTCGAACGATGCAACGAGACTCAATTATTCTTTCCATAGGAATTGTGGATTCAGCAGTTTCGAAAAAGGTTGGGACCTCTCAGTATGGGGAAGAAGGGCAAATAACTAGTGTGTTCGAAGGAAATGGAGACCTAACAACGGACCAAGGAATTCTACAGAAACCTCGATTCTGCCTAACAAGGGAAACAAGACAGAATATACAATTCAGCAGTTACTTGTAATCAGTTTGAAGACTTCCCAGGAGTTACTCCGTGGGAGGTGAACAAGCCATAAAAAAAAAACAAACGAAAAAAGGGAACCAGATAACATCATCATCGAGCTATTAAAAAAAATGGGAAAGTCATTACCAGGAAACTAGCTATCCTATCCAACTGAGTGAAGTCCTAGGAGATAGAAACTTTGCAATCACAGTGCAATTAAATGAAAAGGGGAAACCTAAAATATTTAAATCAATACAGGCCTATGAACCTACTCAACTGCATCTTCGAACCTTTTGCCAAAGTGATCACCACCGTATCACCAAAACACTGGATGAAAATCAAGCACGAAAACAGACAGGATTCAAAAAGAGCTATTTAACCATTGACCACTTCCGTTTCGTGAATCAACTAAAAGTAAAAGCAGCAGAGTTTAAAGTACCACTCGTTATAGCATTTGTCGACTTCGAGAAGTTATTCGAAAATCTGCAAGGTCATCGATGTAATCTTACAACAAAGTATAGACCCTGTGTATGTCAGAGTCTTGCAACATATTATACACAACAGGTCATTCATCAGGCTACATGATAATTCGAAAACGAGGAAGATAAGATGATACCAGCCCAACCAAACTTTTCACAGCCTGCCTCGAGACTATCCTCCAAAAACTAGACTGGGAAAAATGAAGGAATCAGAATAGACGGCGAACACATGAATAACCTCAGATTTGCTGACGGCATCGTCCTTTTTGCAACCCCCACCCCCAAAAGAAAACTTCTCGATCTCTGAGCAACGCTAGAGGAACTGAACAGAGAGAGCAAGAACGCTGGTCTTGTCGTGAACTTCACAGAAACAAATATCATTTACAACAAACATGTTGAGGGCAAGGACACAAAAATCCAAATCAAATGTGCAGACCAGAAAAAAGTTGATCTATACATCTACATAGGACAACGAATTTCCATGAAACCCACAAAAGAAGAAGAAATCAAGCAAGAATCACTAGGATGGTAATCTTTTGATAGAGTTTGGAACAAGAAAATCCCCTTAGTCTTAAGAAGAAGGATCTTCAACTAAGGTATCCTTGCGATAGTCAACTATGGAGCTGAAACATGGAACTAAACCAAAAGACTAATCCTCAAACTGAGAACCATACAATGTGCTCATGAAAGAATCATGTAACCACCACATGTGGAGATCAAGAAATAGAACAGTATAAAACAGAAAAAAAAACAGTAGTCAAGGATATTATTGAGTCCATTAGAAAACTCAAATGTCAATGGGCTGGTCATGTTGCAAGAATGTCAGACAACTGATGAATATCATGCCTCACAACGTGGATCCCAAGAGATCATGTACGAAACTTTGGCCGGCAAAATATAAAATGGTCTGACAAAATAGATAAACTCAGAAAGTACTGGCTCTGAGACGCCTGTGATAGATTTGGCGAATCCTAGGGAAGGTTCATGCTGCTGCTGCTGCTACTGCTGCTGCTGCTGCTGATGATGATGATGGCTGGGATGCTAGCTGGAAAAGTAGAGAAAAATTCTCTATAGATCACTACAGTCTCTTATTCGGAGTTGTGTATGCGAAGAAAGAAAATGAAATTTACTTGAATTTTCAATTGTGTGTGTAGGTATGAAAGTGCTTACACGAAAAGAAAGATGTTTGTTGTGAGCCGACTGTCTACACCCAGGCAGGGACAGATTCTGTCACTGACTAGGTGTGTAGATTCGCTCGTTCTATGGAAATTATAACAGTCAGCCCATTAATCAATTCTTTGACAGGTGAGGGCCGCCCTTCCTTTATTAGCCTGAAATATTTAAAGAGAATTTTAGTTCATTTGCATTGACCGATCCTCATTAGCCTGAACTATTATAATGATAATTTTCGACTGGGATATTGACTAACTCACCTTTTCGGGGTTAACAGATAAATCTATTGTTCCATTATTTTTATTTTTATCATTGATTAGGGAGCAATCTTAATTGTCTCAATTGGGACAAAAACCTTGTACTTGGATTTAGAATAAATATTTCTGTGTGTGTGTGTGTGTGTGTGTGAGTGCGTAGCTTTTTTGTAACAAATTGTAGACTTAACAATCGCAAATCAATTACTGTAACGAGTCAATTACTCCAAGAAGTGCCAATAAGGAGAAATTAGAATAGACAACATCCCTCTAGTGTCTGATTACTCAAATTTCGTAAAGCTCGTCTATTAGCCCCAAAATGCTTAGTTGAACCTCTTTTTATGAGAACGTTCTCGTGAATTCAAGATCACAATGGCATAATAAATTTTATTTACTACTATTTTCGATACTATGAATTTGTACATTATCTCATTCACATCAACGTCCATGACGATCGTGATTGCAACAACTTCTTTCATATATTACAGGCAAACCCCTCTATCTCATCCCCCCTCATCTTATGTCTGGCCTTTTCTTACTACTTTAACTGTTCCACGGGCGCCAATCAGTTCACCTTCTGTTCCATCTGGGGTCACCCCTTCTCGTCAAGTGTCCTACCCATCTCCATTTTTATTATTTGTCTAATATCATTCACTCTCGTCTCTCCCCGATCCATGTTAGTCTTTTTCTATCTCATTGAATTATTCGTAGCATTGCTCTTTCCATGGCTTCGAGTTTGTTATGTTAGTTTCCGTGTTTCGCATCCGTAAGCCATAACTGGTATTATGCATTGGTTTTATTCTTTACGCTTCAAGCTCATAGGAAAGGTGCTTTTCGATTTGTCTCTATTCATACCAATAACATGTCTTTGTTCTGTTCATCTTCGGCCTATTCATTTTTTTTATTACTTTCCCTACTTTGATATGTCAACATATTTTATGAATCTTCCGATGCTTTTGATGTTATGGAAACGTCATCAGTAAATTTCAAGCGGTTTAAATATTCTCCGTTTGTGCTTATTCCTATTCCCTCCCTGTCAGTTTAACGAAAGAAGTTTTTATGGCTGGCTGTAAATAGTCCGAGAGATATTGTATCCCCCTTGTCTTATGTTTTAGTGATATTGTATCATTATTATCCGCAGTTCGAGCGTGTTTTAAGTTCTTCTCTTACACATTGAAACATGCTCTTTCTTATCGACGAATTAGCTACCGAATTGTAACGTGTAAAGATGAGCTTCTCAATTCTATTACGATGTCACTATGAACTTTGATTCGACTTTTGTTACTTTACAGCTTTTGGTAGTAATAAATGACAGAATGGAAAATGAAAGATTGATAAGACGTGTGTTACATCTCAAAATTTATCATTAGGATAAGAATTAATGACCTTCATCTTATCATAGGCACCACCAGAAGTAACCGAGCAAAAATTGTGGAATCAGAAAACCTGTTGCAGTCCGTTACATGTTGAGAGCAAAAATAACAATGGATAAGCGAAGGTTGAGAAACTGGCCATGTCTTGGAGAGAAGAATAAAAAGAGAGTTCTCGGGAAATTGAATTGGGTCAGTGGGATGAAAAACAGGGGACATGTGATGTGGGTGGCTTTATTACTTGTGCTTATTACAAATGAATTATTTCATTATTATCATAATTAATTCCTTTCCTATTCAGCCTACCCCTTTTTTAGATGCGTCCATACATCTCTATAAGACGCTTTTTGGTCGGTCGGTCGGTCCCCAATATAGTAAATAGCAGAAAGAGGAGGGGAAGGGATAATGTGATTTATTTACCAGTTGTTACGGTGTCAGAAAAAATGTATGATATCATTAAGAGAACATTTATCTAATCAATTGCTGAAATAGAAAAAAAGATGATAGATTAAGCACTGTGGTTAATAGCCATTTTAATGAGTAAAAATTGCTAGATTCATCAACAAAATAGCTGAGTAGATTAGATTTCAAGTTGATCGTATACGCGCCAAAAACTCCGACAAAAGCTTATATAATTATAGATAAATATCAATGAAATAAATATTCCTATATAAATATGGAGAAAACCACATTTAGCCTGAGAATAAAGCAATTTAAATCTTTAGATCGCGAATCATGTTGTATGAACGTTAATGTCTGATTATATATCCATACTTCTTGGGGCCCTTTTATGAGTTCAAGAGACAGATCCACAAATTGAGAACCATACAACTTGCACGTGAAAAAATTATGCTGGGCCTCACATAGAGGGGCCACAAGACAACACTGTACATCCGGGAAAAGACAAGAGTCAGGGACATCATAGAATCCATTGAAAAGCTTAAATGGCAGTGGGCTGGTCATGTTGCACGAATGGCAGACAACCGATGGACATCACGACTCACGACATGGATCCCCGTGATCACATGCAGAACTGAGGCCGGCAGAATATTAGATAGAGAGACGAGCGAGACAAATTCAGAAAGTACTGGCTCTGTGACGTCTATGATAGAGAAGTGTGGCAAATCCTCAGGAAGGTCTATGTCCAACAACGGACGTTAAAAGACTGATGATGATGATGATGATGATGATGATGATGATGATGATGATGATGATAGTCATGTGAAAATGGAAACTACGGAATTTTAGCCATTTTTGAGAAAAAAACAAAACAAAACAAACTATCTATCTTTAGCCATTAAAAATGACCATTCTCCACCGTGCGTTTTTGCAAAGATTACCGGTTTTTCAAGAGGTTTTCTAGCTGCCTTCGCACATTTTTCGATAGGTCGATCCCGATTATGTTGAATATCAATTTTTCTCAGCCGTATCCAGTTGGATTGATATGAAACTTGGTCTGGACCTTGGGTGGAGCATCTTCATTTTCCTCCCCGCCTATAACTCCTTTTCCCCTTCCTCCTGCTACTACTACCAAAAATAGTAATGTTAAATATCAATTAAATATCAGTCGTTCCATGTCGTTTCGATATGAAACCTGATGTAGACCTTCAGGTGAATTATCCTTCCTCCTCCTATTCTTCATCTTCATCCCGAACTACTACCACAACCAGTAATGCTAAATATTAATTTTCACAGTCGTATCATGTTGGATTGATTGAAACTTGGTCCAGACTTTCGGATGAACCACGCTCATCTTCTTTTCCCCTTTTCTCTATCTCTTCCTACTACTACTACTACTACTACTACTACTACTACTACTACTACTACTACATCATTTAGAATCCCTTTGAAATATGGACGTAATGATGGGTTTTTTTTTACAGTCATATCAGTTTAATCAATTGATGGCTGTTGTCTAGACGGATTTCCTCGTTTGATGGTGCGAGCCTGCAACAGATCCGGTAAAATTCTCCATTTGGCAAATAAAAAAACAAACTCAAGGACAAACAATTACCATCATTTCGCTGAGCCTGTCTCTTGATCTCATTAACTAACATAAAGGCAAGATTCCTGCCTGAAATATCTAAGTGGTCTGTCTCTTTCTATCTCCCTGTCACTGCCTCACTAACTCACACATTCGATAGGCGATACTGATTCTTTGGAAACACCCATCGATGATAACTGTGACATTACTCATTAGGTTGTATTCAGACGTTAAACATTTTCATAATAGCTGTAGCCTGTTACTAATTTTCTACCATATACTCTACACTTTCGTGAATGTACTAAACTTCTTATTGGTAGCAGATTATCAGATTAAAATTGGAAATGGATATAAATCCAAATCCCGTATTTGGAAAATTACAAGAAATATTTGGTTCTTTCAATCTTCAAATCAATACTTTCTAGAAAAATGTCAGTTTTGAGAAGAAAGATTTGAATGGTTTTACGAGGTAGGTTCTGTTTACAATGCAACTATGATGCTAAATTTGGCACTAAATTTCTACCATTTCAACAGGAGTACAGCCCACACAGATTATAAAGGGTCAGTCCAGGATTCAGGAGCGTGGCTTGAGATTTGGGGAACCGGGGGTTCGGCTTCTCGAGGGGCCCCCTCGTCCAATGTTAAGTGCAGTGGCTCCCAACCAGAGAGCAACAGACCTCTAAGGGCCCACAAAGATATTAATTTGAGATGCTGGTGAGGGGGTTGTGGGATCGGCCTTTCAACATTTCGCGAGATTGGTCATTCTATGATGTTTGAAAAAATTCAGCAAGAGAACTACTATTCATGAAGCTTTTTGGGGATAAAAAAAAATCACCCTAAACCCCTCTCTCCACTACGCCCCTGCCGGGATTGTGAAAAAAAATTTTTTACGCTCCCAGGCAGACATGCGCAGAGTCCATGTTAAAATTAGCGCAAAAAGTAAGTGCCCAGTTTTGACGCCATAATGGTGTAAAGAAAATAAGCAGAAGTAGATGAAAATAATTCATGTAAGTTGTACTCCCGATAATATAGCGGAAAATAAGTTCCTGTTGAGAATAAGAGTTACACTGACCCCACTCCGAAATCCCCCCCCCCCAAACTGACACTTTTCCAAACATAACGAAGGGTTTATTGACTTGAAGCTCCAAAAGTTTTTTTTTTTGTTCAATACGGTTTTCAATATTATCCCCTTTTCCGAATCTTTACAGAGTCTTATCGAATTCAGAAAATACTGGCTCCGCGACGCCCATGATAGAGGAATATGCGAATCCTAGGGAAAGTCTATGTCCAACGACGGACGTTAAAAAACTGAAGATGATAATGATAATGATAAATATTAAATATTTGAATACTATTATAAGAAACTATCCCCGACGTGATTCGAACCTGCACCCCGCATCGTTAGGAGCTTATCAGACAGCGCCTTATCGATTGAAGGTTCCCAGAGATACATGATGTGAGTTTAAATCTAATTATACGATTCTTTAACGAATCGAACTTACCCATTCGTTTTAATGAAGATAATTCGAGCATACTTAAACCGTGATATGAAATTCTAAAAATGTCTCCAAGCTCAAAAACATAGCAGCTACTGTCTGGATTTTTGTTATTCCATGAACAAAAAAAAAAAAATTTTAACTTTAGTATAGATTAATTGCCCTTCGGCAAAGTACAAACATTGTCGGTCATAAAATAAAGAATAAGATACACTTCTTTTATTGGTGGAGCATGGTTTACGCCCACCGGCGCTACCAAAACTCTATCAACCAGCAGGCAGATGTCCAAATAACACGCTTGAAGCCCATCCTTCACAGCGATTGGTGGCCATGTTTCCGATAGTTCCAGTTCTGAATGCATTTTTTAAAAAGCGTTTTGTTTTTTATTCTGATTTTAATAATTTATTTCTAATAAAGGGTAATTGGCCTGGGAAAATGTGATAAAACCAACTAATGAATTAAGATAATGACAAAAAGTTGTCATGAAAAATAAAAAATGAAAACGATTTACAATACTTCACCCAGTAAAATGATAATAAAAGAAATCAATCAAAGAATAAATTCTATGAATGGCATCGCCGGCGTTTTCCACTGGAAACATCTAAGATAGAGTAAAAAAAATAATTAGAAATATCTAGATTCAGTAGAATCAGGATGTAATTACATGATAAAACCTCAAAAAGTCTAAAAAGCTTTTTTTTCTGCAAAATATAAAAAAAAATTTCTTTGAAGTCTCTAGTGGGGTACTTGTGCGACTTTCCAAGTCTGTAGACAAAACGGTATGGTCAAGAGCGTTGGAACAAACCAACAAACAAACAAAAGAACAAAAGAAGGCCCAAGAAAGGTTTTTTCCCCAAAATAAAGAAACAGAAACATTTTTTTTAGAAGGATTGTAGTGGGGCGCTGAGGCTATTTTTCTACTCTCCAGGCAAAACAGTATGTCTGGAACGGTGGAACACACAAACGAACAAAACATGGCCCTAAAATGTCAAAACAGCTCCCCTCCCCTAAAAGCATTTTTAGCTGGGTCTACTGGAGAAACGGTGCCAGTTTTCTAGTCTGTGAACAAAACGGTTCGGCCTGGAGCCCTGGAACACATCAGCAAACTTACAAAGCATAAACACACGCACATATGAAAAAGATAGAACCCTCCACCATCTTTTATTCCAAAGCTACGCGTCCCATTTTAACTCCTTTATCGGTACTTTCTGACAATGGGAATTGCAAACTTTAGCAAAACAAGTCAACCTGATTGGGGCTTTAGAAGTGGGAGTGAATTCGCCATCAATGTTTGCATACGTCACTGTGTCACTGGTATTCGTGCATAACGTCACTAATTTTTGGTCAGGGCTTTTTCATCCGCCATTGTTGTTACATACAGAAATAAAGTAAAAACTCAACAGTAGGAGTTTGACAAAAAAAATAATAAATAAATAAATAAATAAATAAACCTATAAGATTATTTAACTACTATCTAACTTACTAAGAGCATTACACACTGACTCTAACATATTCATAACACGCATACATATGCACTTCGAGTCACTCGTAAAAAATATACTTTCCTATGTTTGCAAGTAACTACGGAACTAGAGCATATCTATTAAATCAACAAGCAGCCATTAAAATAAGTTTTGCATTACGGATGATATAGTTCGATAACATACTACCTTTTTGCTCCATCATTTTTGGCTGAAGTCATGTATTTGCAATTTTCCACAAATTCCGTTCAGTTATTTCAACCTCTACCTCAATATTTCTTGAATTTCAAGAAACCTGTACAATGTGATGATCAAAGAAAATGACTTAAAGGAGAGGGGGTCATTTGGTCCTAAGTAGTCGAGGATCAGACTACGGTCGCATATACCCAATTCATCATCATCATCATCATCACCATTAGCAGTCTTTGAACGTCTGTCGTTGGACACAGACCTTACAAAAGATTCGCCAGACCTCTCTATCATGAGCGTCTCGGTGCCAATACTTTCTGAACATCGTCTCGCCATCTTATTTTTTGATCTGCATATGATCCCTGAGGATCCATGATGTGCGTCGTGATGTCCAGCAGCTCTCTTCTATTCTTCCAACACGACCAGCCCGATGCTATTTGAGTTTTATAATGGATCCTTATGATATCTCTGACTCCTGTTTTCCCTCGATATACTGTGTTGTCCAGTGATCTCTCATGTGATGTCGAGCATGATTTTCCTGTACGTTAGTGATACAGTATATCTCTCCTTTTCAGAACGACTCAATTTGCCTGTTTAACAATTAAGGACAGTTATATACTTGAGGATAATTTACTTGATTTTCATCAGTATCAACCTTAAAAAACGATGATATTCTGGATTGTATATTAAACATTAAGATTGATCACAAAGGAAGACATATTTATTCTGGTTTAAAATTAGATTTTCATCTCTTCATGAACCCGTCATCTGAGTTGAAAGCCTTCAGTTCAATGAACAGTTTCTATTCAGATTCGATTCTCCTTTACAGGAATGAAACTAAACTCTCTGATACTTAACGATATATGATATGCTCTCACCACTTATCCATAGCAGTATGTATTCACAAATGTTAATATAGTTGGTTTAATGAAAGATTACAAGAGAGATAGCGATCTACAATGTTCTGCAGTGGTTCCTATTCAGTTCATAAATGTAAAATCGAATCTTCTTAGAAGAGCTCACCACGGAGCCAACAACCAGCGTAATTATAACTCGGCCGTCTTTGAAGTCGTGGAGATGTTTATCATGGACTAGCTGAAACATGGTACTTAACCAAAAGATTGGCTCCAAAGTTAAGAACTATGAAATATGCCGAATTGGGATCATACTTAACATCGCATTGAGATATCACAAGATACCTTAACAGCACAGTACATTAGAAGAACAGAAAGAAAACATGAGTAAGAGATTTCATAGAAACCATAAAAAAAAATGCAAACGTCAATGGGCAGCCTGGGTTGGTGGAATGTCAGACAACTGATGGACATCACGACTCACAACAAGAGATCATATGCGAAATTGTGACCTACAGAAATGAGATGGTGAAACGATTTAGACAGGTTCAGGAAATGCTGGTGCTTTGACATCCGCGATAAAGAGATATGGTGAATTTCGGAGAAGGTTTATGTCCAATGATGGACGTTGAAGTGCTGCCGCTGCTGCTGATGATGATGATGAATAAACTTGGAACCTGAGTAATTTGTTTTAGACTGTCAGAATGATGGCTATGCTTCATTTTTACTTCATTTGCCTTTCAAAATCAAAATGTAATTACATTGGAAAAACTAAAACTCATTTTATAGATATTTTTCTGTACTGTAAATAAGAGATGAAGCTTACGCAATTTTTTTATGGGAGAAAATATTCGAAAGAAAATGTTTACAGTTATCGTAATTAGGGTTATCATCATCATCATCATCATCATCATCATCATCATCATCATCCTTATCAGTCTTTTAACGTCCGTCGTTGGACATAGACCTTCCCTAGGATTCACCACAATTTTCTATCATGGGCGTCGCAGAGCCAGTATTTCCCGAATCTGTCCAGTTCATCTCTCCATCTTGTGTTCTGTCGGTCTCGGTTTCTCATGTGATCTCTGGGGATCCATGTTGTGGGACGTGATGTCCATCGGTTGTCTTTCATTCTTGCAACATGGCCTGCCCATTGCCATTTGAGTTTTTAAATAGTTTCTGTGATGTCACGGACACCCGTTTTCTTGTATACTCTACTGTCTTGTGATCTCTCCATGTAAGGTGGAACAGAATAGCACTATTCTGTAATTAAGAATTGCCTTAATTCCTGAACCGGATATTCCATTTTCTTCCTGATTTACAATGCAAATTGAGGTTGAGTACCAAAACTTGCTATATATATATTTAGATAAAATTGTAAAGTTCGCTGTTTAATCATCACATTTTTTTTAGTGTAGGAAGTGATATAAGTTGAGTGGAGTAGTGATTGAGTAGGCAAAGTCAGCAAGCAGCGAAAAGAAAACCGAAACTTTATTGAAGTATACTAGGTTCAAATACAGCCAGCGCTAATATACAATCATAATAATTGTTTTATTTTGGCTAAACTATCTGAATTTTTTTTTTCTTCACTATATATGTGATGAGTAATGTGAATGAATGATTAGATGTATTTGTTTCATAAACTCTACCTCGGGTATCACATACACACACGCGCATATATATATATATATATATATATATATATATATATATATATATATATATATATTGTGTCATCTACAGAAAGCTGTCATTGTGGCTATAGACTATACATTAGTATATATATATATACATATATATATATATATATATATATATATATATATATATTTGATTGAAGAGATCAATCAAAAGGCCATGTGGTGTACAAACAGGATTTTCTTTTTATCTAATTTGTCGTTTCATTAGTTCACAGCTAACATGATCAGAAAAGTGATAGAGATACAAAAAGGTGTCTACTTATGGAACCCATTTACAGATTTTGTTGTAAGGTTCCGGTGTGGACAGATGTCGATCACGTTGAGATAGAAACCCACGACCTGGTATCCGACTTCGTATCTTACCGGGAGCTGTTTGCTCGCTGCTGTATAGTCACGGCCTGAGTTTAAAAAAATTAGAATGAACTTGAATAGTATCCAAAATTGATACAATGGTGAACACAAACATTTATGCCCTTCCAGAAATGTGTCGTAAACAAAAATTGCATCACTGTCGTCAATATTCAGTACGATATCAACAAACTAATTGCGCAAGGTGAGTAAAAGATTCGTTCAAACCTTCTATCCTCTTTAATCCATTCGCTTATGTAAGTTATATAATTGAATTCTCGTTACGGTTAGCATTTTGCTTTCCATTTCTACAAACACCCGTGACCTTAGCTGAATTCTTATATTGTTCATAAATCCGTTTATTTCCCTCATTAATGTTAACATAATATTTGCACACTTCATGTTACCTACGGCTGAGCCACAGACCAAACCATATTAAAGCTTACTTCTCAGATACACAATTGCTCTTGGACATCCTTGAAATAAGTCAGATATCAAATAATACCAAGTAAATTCTTTCGATAGTTTCACAATTCCGACATTGAATCAACGTATAATAGTTGCGTCCTGACATCATGTAAGATCAATTTCTTTCGGTTCATCTGCTACACATTCAAGTGTGCACACGATGCACCTGGAGCAGTGCTATGAGAAGCCTAAGAGAAAAGCGAAATCCGATCAGCGCTCAAAGAAAAGAAGTTAAGAAAATAACGCATGTTCGTTTGAGATACGAGGCGTTCGTTGCGAGGATTCGTATTTGAAATTTTGTCAGTGCAACTTCTCTGAACATGTTGTACATGATTAGTAGGTTCCAAAATAAGGAGAAACAATTCTGAAAGTAAGGCGTTCTTATAAAAACCTATTACGAGCTTCAATGGCGTAAAGCGAAAAGGCAATCACCATTACCACACGGGAAAATCCTTTGAACATTCCCAGACCCTAAAATGGCGATGATGATGGTGAGTAGAAGGAGGTTGGCAAGGTGGGAGGCGGAAGGTACAGGAGACTGGAATGTAGGACATTAACAGGCAATCAATAGTCTCAAGATTATAATATATTCCCGACCGGTGTCTAAGGTCAGTGTTCGAACCCAAAAGAAGCTATGATTCGAATACTGATATCCAAGACAGACAGACTTTCCCCACTTTTACGATCGACGTAACCATGGGTCTGTGAGAGGTGATGTCAAACAGGTCATTTGTGCCCCTCTCAGGATTGGGCCTTCTCGCTAGGGTGGGAGCCTTCAAAAGTTGGATCTTATTGTCAATCGACGATAATGGTGCAGTAAAATTGTTTTATGTAACCCAAACTCAATGGTCCCATATAAAAAGACTATTATTATTTGCTGGTGCTCACACTTTCGTGTCACCCATGGGTCAGGACATGAGCCTCCGACAACGTTCAATTGTACTGTCTGACATCTGGATCATGCAGTGGATTTTACACTACAAATCTTGTGCTTTAATAAACGTAACGATATTTTCCATGACTTATGTAATTAATGGTTGCTTTCAACAACATATGATAAATTATTGTTTTCCAGGACTTGTATAATTAATGGTTATATTCTATGTCTTGTAAAATAAATGTTTTTTCCATACATTGTATAATAAACTGTTGTTTTCCATGACGTATAATTAATAGTTATATTCCATGTCTTGTATAATAAATGTTTTTTACATACATTGTATAATAAACTGTTGTTTTCCATGACGTATAACTAATGGTTATATTCCATGTCTTGTATAATAAATGGTTGTTTTCCATGACGAATTGTATAATGAATGGTTGCTTTCCATGATTTGAATAATTAATGGTTGTTTTCTATGTCTTGTATAATAGATGGTTGTTTTCCATGACGAATTGTATAATGAATGGTTGTTTTCCAGGTCTTGTATAATAAGTAGTTATTTTCCATGAGTTATATAATGAATGATTATTTTCCATGACTTGTATAATTGATGATTACGTTCTATGTCTTGTATAACGAATGGTTGTTTTCCATGACGTATAATCAATGGTTGTTTTCCATTACTTGTATGATAGTTGCTTTCCATTACACAATAAATGGTTGTTTCTCATGATTTGTATAATATATTGTTACTTCCCGTGACTTATATAATGAATAATTGTTTTCCGTGGCATATAATGAATGGTTGTTTCCCATGACTTGTGCAGTGAATGTTTATTTTCCTTGATTGAAGATACAGACAGCAAGGTGGTTATGGCAAGATTTTCCCATGAAATTCTTAACCCAGCTTTCTTTGCTCCGTTCTTTTTTTTTTACAGATTATTTTTTAATTTTATGCATTTTGGGGAAATTGAACAACCGTAGCCATTGAAGGTGGTGAAATTTTCCTATCCATTCTTATGTATGTGTGTGTGTGTGTGTGTGTGTTTATGTGCACGTATATTTGTTTATGTGTTTGTGTGTTCAAGCGCTCCTGGCCATCCCGTTTTATCTACAGACTAGAAAATTGATATCAATACACCACCCTTTCTAAAAATCCTTTGTTTTTAGGGGGAAAATCCTTTTTGACCTTTATGGGGCCTTATTTTAACGCGTTTATTAATAACATCAAGATTCTCCAGAATATTTATTCTTCGATGGAACTCTTTAAATTGGTCTTTGAATTTTGACACTTCGGTTGTTCAATTATTGTCTGTGATGGCAATTCTTTTTTACTTCTGGATCCTCTTTTTCTGATATCATATTCACGAAGTATTCTGTCCCAAATATTGTCACATTTGAATTGCACAGCCATTACGTATATTAAAGTACAAGATCTGGGTACAAAGATTGTGTTATTCCCATGGGTGACCGATGCAACTTTTCCGGGCTGTGGGGTGCAAAAGCATGTATTCATCGGGGCATGTATTTCCAGCGAGGGCGAAGGGTATATTCGGAATTTATCTTAGTGGCAACCCTGTTACATGATAGGCATTCCTATCACCGTTTGTTGTGTGAAACCAGCTGCATGAACCAGATGTTAGATGGCGCACTTGACCGTAGACAAAGGCGCATGTCCTGACTCAAAGGTTGAAACGAAGGAGTGAGCACCAGGGAATTATATATGTGAATATGTATATATCTATGTATTGAACTTAAATTTTAGATAATTTCATTATTACCTGGAAAAGATTTAATACCATTCGTGATTTAAGGTCGATCATCTTATAAACACGGTCCAATGGTAAAAAGTTGAGCAGTGATTATGAGCTGAGTAGATTTAATGGAATTTTGATTTTTGAACATTTTTGTCGCGACTAAACTTCAAACGCATTGATGATTGACGTGAAATGTGCTATTGCTGTGCAAATTGATCGTAGTCAGTCAGTAATGAAATATTTTTGTGTGATCCAGATAGTTACGGTGCCAAAAAGAAAGTTGGTTGACTCCAAAAGATGTCGGATCGTGATCAGTGCACTCGCCCAATCAGTCCTTTGCTCCTTTGTAAGCAAAAACAGAAGATTATGGAAATTATTCATTATGTTCAAATAATTCTTATCAATCGACACATAGAAAGGACTTGTTTCGTACTTAACTCGTGCATATAACATCAAAGCACATTCTCAAGTATTGTCTGAAGTTATGACATTCGATGAATAATTTGGACAAACATCTTTATCTTTGTTGTTTCGATTGCAACGTTTCAACCAATCTGATATCTGGTTTTCCTTCGATGTATGTGACGTTCAGCAATCATTAAGGTCGACTTTATGTCGTTCAGATCAGAGAACTTTCAGAGACTGATCATCAATCCTGATCAAGCCTGTAAGAAAATGAGAATGATTCTACAAACATAAACTATGTTTGTAGAATCATTCTCAAGAGAAATGATTCAGTAAAAAACGAACAAAAAAAAAGAACTGATTTTTTTAAAACGGGTTAATCAAAAGAAGAAAAAACAGTCCGTAAAATGCTTTGATGAAAAATGATTCAGTCCAAATAGTTCGATAGAAAATGATTCAGTCAAAAAGGCTCGATCGAGTTAAACGGTTTGATTAAAAGAATTAGATGAATAACAAATACGGTTTGATCAAAATAAATGATTCAATAAAAAGGGTTTGATAAAAAAAAAATGGATTCAGTGAAGACCATTTTGATCAAAAGAAATGATCAAGTAAAAAAAACTAAAACCTGAAAAAGGTATGCAATAGAAATAATTGGACAAAAGACGGGAGTCAGAAAAAAGCTTTTTAAGAATGATTCAATAAAATAGTTTGACTGAAATGATTTAGTAAAATATTCAATCAAAAGAAATGATTAATTAAAAGAAAAAAACAGTTTGATCATTGATGTAAGAAAAGCTTCGATCAAAAAAAAAAGATGTTGAAGTAAGAAAAGGTTTGACCAAAGAACATTACTGAATGAACAAAGGGTTCATCAAAAGAAATGATTCAGTTAAGAAAAGACCCCATCAAAAGCGGGGATTGAATAAAAATGATATGATCAAAAGAAATGAGCCAGTAAAGATATTTCGATAGGGAATAATTTGAAAAGGTTAAATCAAAAGAAATGATAAAGTAAACTATGGTTAAATGAAAAGAATAATTCAGTAGAAAAATAGTTTTATCAAAGGAAATGATGAAGTAAAAACGATTTGATCGAAAGAAATGATTCAGTAAATAAAAGGTTTGAAACAAATGATTAAGAAAAATGTCTAATTAAAAGAAATGATTAAGTGAAAAAAAGGCTTGATGAAAAGAAACGATTAAATGAAAAAAAAGCTTGATAAAAAGGAAAGATTCAATAAAAATAATTGGATGAAAAAGGCAAAGTCAACCAAGAAAGTTTCATTGAAATAATTTGAATAAAAATAATTTAGTCAAAAAAAATTTAATCGAAAGATATGATTAAATAAAAAACAGTTTGAAAGAAAAGTCTGATTCAATAAGAATGCTTTGATTAAAAATGGAGCCAGTAAAATATTTTGATAGGAAATAATTTAGTTAAAAAGGTTCAAGTGAAAAGAAAAAAAAGTTCCATTAGAAGGAACCATCAAACACACCCTGCCTGGATCATTTGAGTGCGATTGTATGATGTTCAAAGACCCTCAACTCCTGATGGATCCAAGAACATCGCTTTTGACGTATCCCAGCGTATCCTAGGTTGTAAATTTGAATCATGAATTCCACATACTCGCCAAAAATAAAGCATTTTAAGACTATATCTTCTTTTAGAGTATGCTTTTAAGTAGATTAAGTTATATCATTCACCAAAGAACACACAAAACTCTACCGCAGTTTTGTATGTAGCTCACATCGACTTATGATTCGAATACTGAACTGGAAATATTTGATCTACGATCCAGTATCCGTAACTGGTATTATCATTTTTTTTTTTTTTTTTTTTTTCAAGAGAACTTATCTTGGAGTTGGCTGAAAAGGGAATTCCTGATTTTCAAACCACTGCACGTGGGATCGTTAGGTAACGAACTATAAACATGTTGCAAATTGTAATGCACAGAATAATTTAAATTTGATGGTGATGGAGACTCTTTGGGAGAGGTACTTTATATGTGTTTCTTTTTCAATGGTAAAAGGAGATTCTGGGCCGATTCAAAACTATCAACGCACAATTCTCGTTTTCTTTTTTGCTATTGTTTGCTCTGGGCACTTGGTATTCTTTATTTGGCATTGCCAACGTGCACATGAAAGAATAATGCTGGGCCTCACATGGAGAGACCACAAGACAGCACAGTACATCTGAGAAAAAACAAAAGTCAGGGACATCATAGAATCCATTAAAAATCTCAGATGGCGGTGGGCTGGCCATGTTGCAAGAATGGCAGACAACCAATGGACATCACGACTCACGACATGGATTCCACGAGATCACATGCGCAACCGAGGCTGGCAGAATATTAGATGGAGAGACGAGCTAGAAAAGTTCAGGAAGTACTGGCTCCGTGACGCCCATGATAGAGAAGTGTGGCAAATCTTGGGGAAGGTCTATGTCCAACAACGGACGTTAAAAGACTGATGATGATGATGATGATGATGAAGTTAGAATATTCATCAGTTAAGAGCGAAGTATAGGCACGAAGGAATCGTAATCTTTCTTATGGATTATATCCGCTTAGAATATCTGATTCTTAATCGTATTCTCGTCCTCGCACCAGGCGTGGCATGGACCGGGTGAGCCTGATCCCGGGCATTCAAACTCCGGGTTGAACTTACCCATTGCACTACATGGGGGGGATCCGGAATAGTCTTGACGCTTTTGTAATACTAGTCCCTGGGAATGAGATGGCTGCACTCCACACCCTGAAAATTTGTATACAAGGGTAACCTGACTCGACGATAAATATCATATAGTTAGCGCTGATGTTTGTTGACCCTGTAAAGACCAATGTAAAGTCAGGTCAATTTCGGGGTTCTCAAAAAGATTAATTTTAGCATTTTCTATCCTCACAGAGACAACTGCACCATATGGACTCCAAATTTAGGTACAAAGGTAACTCAACCGCAGCATGGTTATAGGGTGGTACTGATCTGTGTCAATTCAGGATCAGGTCAATTCATGCATTTTCAAACTTATGGTATACGACTGCATCCTAACGACTACCAATTCATGTACTTAGTAACTTGACCCAAGTATGAATACAGGACAGGTGGCATCGACCTTTTGTGATTTCTAAAGATCAATTTGAGGGCGAGTCGATTTTGTCACTCTCCTATAAGGTCAGTTTTGGCATTTTCGACCCGCCTGAAGGGTTGCGATCCCTACTTCAAGAATCTCTGTGTTAGAATTTACCTTCAAGTATTGATTTTTTTCTTCACCGGCTACCCCAGCTAGTATATATATATATATATATATATATATGTGTGTGTGTGTGTGTGTGTGTGTGTGTGTATATATATATATGTATATATGTATATATATATATATGTGTATATATAAGTATGTATATATACATATGTATATGTATATATACATATGTATATATATATATATATATATATATATATATATATATATATATATATATATATATTAACTTTCTTCTGATATTGTTCTTGCCTATTGATGAAAACTTAATTTCTGTTTCTCTTCTACAGGGTGTCCCAGAATGGAGGAAGCTAAAAGAAAGTTACATGGTTAACTTTCCACTTTTGTTGGTTTCGAGAGACGCGTGTAGGTGGAACAAATCATTACATCATAGGAGAAAAGAACGTTTCAGTTTTTTGGCGTTCTTCCGTACACAGAGAATCGTCATTTCGTTCATTCTAAATAAAATACCTGACAGCATTTGGTTCACTCGTTTGTTCGATGGTTGCATTAGCGTGTTGTGCAATCGTGGCCTGTTCATCAGTCTGTATGCTCGCGAAATTCGAGATACGGTATTTATCTATCTGTTCGTAAGCTCGTGCGGTCATGCCGCCGCACGTCTCGAACAGGTGCGTAGGCAGAGATGAAATAGTTTGAAGAAAAAAAAAAAAAAAAAGAAAGGACACAAAATTATTAAGACATAGGAGAGAGTGCGTTGGAATGAGGAAACTGACAGATCGAGAGAATGAATGATAGAGGGATATCGACAGAGGATGGGGGAGAGAAAGAAAGAAAGAAAAAAGAACGAAAGAAAGAAAGAAAGAAAAAAGAACGAACGAAGTAAAGAAGGCGAGAAAGTGAGAGAGGTTGGCAGAAACAAGTACGAGAATAGAGAGAGTTAGAACAAGATATACAAGGATAGATAGATACTATGAACAGACTGAGATATTCAGACAGATAGATTGATAGGGACAGAGATAAATAGTTATGAACAGACTGAGATAGATAGATAGATAGATAGATAGATAGATAGATAGATAGATAGATCCGACTGCAATAGAAACGAGGTAACGTCGAAACAAGGGTCTCATATACTCGACCCTGGAAAAAAAATAAAAAGAGGAATGAAGGGGAGAGGAAATATAAAGATACCGAAATGCAACATTCGATTCTATTCACCAAGTCATGACTTGTCTACTAGTTCCATTGACGTCACAGTCACTCAACACATCGATTTGTTTACCGCACGCGTACGCACACTCACACACAACTCCTTATTATCACCATTCCTCTTCAAGTGTGTCTTTTGTTTTCCACCCACACACACACATTCTTTTTCTCCTCGATGAATCTGTTCATTACTTTCACTTTCACTATCGTGGTCACGTGATCCTTGAATAAGTGCAAACCCTGTAAACGGGAAAGAAAGGGTGAAAAATAAAAAAAATAAAAAAAAGGAACAAATCGGGAAAACTCGGTCACTTCCGTAAAAGAATATCTGCTGGCTCTTATGTAGAACGTCTCCTATCTAGAAACAATTGCTCTTCTCCTCTGGTTCAATAAAAATTGTAATACAGAAATATGCTTTATGACAGAAAAAGGAAGCAAACCTAAAAAAATAAAATAGATAAAAAGGATTCCGTAATTCACGAATGAATGTTGTTTGCGTAATTTTTTTAATAAAAATTTGGAGCGAAATCTGAAGAAATAATCGTATCATCTCTCTCAAATCATCTCTTTCGATTTGTTTGTTTAGACGGCAGTAATAATTGTAGAAATTAGGGACTTGTTAACAGCTTACTATCGCCTTGAAATGTTGAATTGATTTGAAATAAAATTTTTCTTAAACCATCTGCCTTTTGGTTCTCCTTTGCCGATTGTTGCCTTTTCTTCCACTGGCTCTAATATAGAACGTTAGGTTCCTTAAGCTAGAGAGAGGCAAGCAGGCAGACAAGACCGTGTAGTAGAGAGTATCGAAGTTGAAAGCGACGCCGATAACTATTCGCGCTACTAGCATCAGTCTTTTTTAGCGGCTGCTATTGTCGTCGATATACACGGGTTTCGTGGATAACATCAACAGCGATAATACAAACTCGCTTGCATACAAACTCAATCTCATCAACTGTTCTCACACGCAACAATAATAGCCACTTTCATCGTGCGAATGCAGTGACGTGCATTACCCCCACCTTCACTCTCTCTCTCTCTCTCTCTCTCTCTATCTATCTATCTATCTCTATCTCTCTGTTTCTATCTATCTCTATCTATCTCTCTCTATCTCTATCTCGCAACTCCCATACAACGCAAGCAAACGGCCGCTGATAAATACACCCCAAACGCCCGCCTCTAAGGAATATAGACGTACATCGATACTTCAGTGGGGAAAAAAAAAGAATTAATAATAATAGTAATAAT
The DNA here is from genome assembly GCA_963457665.1 of Thysanoteuthis rhombus. Classification (NCBI taxonomy): domain Eukaryota; kingdom Metazoa; phylum Mollusca; class Cephalopoda; order Oegopsida; family Thysanoteuthidae; genus Thysanoteuthis; species Thysanoteuthis major. The sequence goes on from OY735206.1 coordinate 50,549,239, forward strand.
AATAATAAGACAAATGCGCGATATTTCTCCATGTGCCCACGTCAACCCTTCTACGAAGAGAAGAAAAAGGCACGTGCCACCAGTGTCGTAAATGAATGCATGACGAGCAAGGAGGGTGATCCGGTTTGTGTTGTGAATGAATGAATAATAGTATCTACTTTCTTTTTTTTTTTTTTTTCTTCTTCTCAAGTTGCATTTGATACCGCCTCTTCTCTCCTATGACTGTCACTCCCCACCCTACTAACATAAAAGCGTTTGATAACAATAGTGATAATAATAATAATAATAATAATAATCATAGTACTAATAACAATAACAATCGAAGTGAACTGTGTCGTTCGTTTAACTCTTTTTCTTTCATTCTCTTTTCAACGTGACGTCGGGGTTTCTTACCGTTTTTCGATCGTCATCGTCCGTTTTTAGATCTCCCTTTCTTCATTAAACAACGATCAAGGTGAGTGTTTTGCTTCTAATTCTTGACCGAAGATAATGATTTCCATGTGAATAAATGAGTTACCTGTTTATCCTCGTATATAAATCCTTTACTTTTATTTTTGACGAGGCCTTTTCGTTTGTTTGTTTTTAATCCTTTCTAAACGTCTTATTTTTCATCCAACCATTCTTTTAAATTGAAGACGCAGATGTCAAACCTACTGTTATTGTGATTTTTTTTTAAATTGTTAAAAAGAATGTGAGCAAAGAAAAATAGCTCAAGCTGGGAGGTACCATTTTAAGGGAAATTGCGAAACGTCATATCAGACCTGTTACTTCAGGCAAATAAATTCAAAACAAATTCTGAAGACCTAAATCAACGTTTTTATGTCCATATGGCTATTAACTAAAAATTCTAATGATAAAATAGCTTTCATAAGCGTTTTTCTGTAAGTTATATTTTACTTCTGAATTGGCTATTCTAGGACATAATGACGTGCAATCAATCGTATGTAAGCAATTCCTATTCTAAAGGACATATACATTATACTGTTCCAAGCCTTACTGTAGCAGGGGTAACCTGGACGGAAATTCAAGGAAATTAAGTTTAATTGAGTAAAATAATTCCTTGATACCTCAAGGAAAATAAAGAAGAAAAAAGCCCAACAATATCATGTTCATACGCAGATACAGCGTTCCATTCATTAGAGACACTGGGAAAATATTTTACGTGAAAATGAGTAAAGAATTTTTTGCATTATTATTATTATTGGAGTCGGTCACATGCTTCCGAAATTTGCGATATCATTGTAATTTGTTGAGTTAGTTAGACCCATAGTTAATTAAATGTTTTTTTTTTTACTCTGTATTATCGGTAAATATATACACTCCACAGGTAGATGCAACAGTTAATTCTTTCTTTACTAGTAGTAGTAGTAGTAGTAGTAGTAGTGCTAGAGACACGCAGCGTATCAACACGTGCACGTAGATATGCATGCATATAGCAGAATTCATTGGTCAAACTAAAATAAGGTTCAACAACCTCTCTGAAAATTGACAGTGTTTGAGTGCTACTAACATTGGACAACATTCAAATAATTTTATGAATACGCTTGATGGGAAAAAAAAAACTATTTGTAAATATTCCATAAAATAATGATGAGATCTGATAGAGGGTGTCATTTACTAAGATTAGCTACGTTACATTATACTATATTACAAATTTTACATGGAAGACTTATTGCAGGATACATGTAGTGTAAAATTGTTTTTCAATGCCTAGATGACCATTACCAGAGGCGCACCGAATGGTGTGGAGTGCCGCACCCCCTGCTCTTTCTGTCGGCAAATTTCTTCCCTTACTGGAGAAATTTCGTAAATTTGTAAGATCTTCGGGATGGATCTTCTGAATGGACGAGGTTTTTATGTACATTTGTAGGCCACATCCAATTTACTCACCTTTTCTGGGAACGTCTCTTACCAGATGAGCTATGGTATGAAGTGGACACAAGTTACTACATCGTATCTTTTCTGACACTAAATTAACTGGAAGAAGCAGAATCTACGGACTTAATATATACCCTCTCTTGTTTTGATTAATCTGTATGTTAAAAAATTAACGGTTCTACCAAACAAACCTGACCCTCCTCTCACACGCTGATAGTTCAGCTGACCTCTATTATGAAATACAAGGCTTTAAAAAGTGGCCATGCGTGTTAATTCAAGGTGTAACATAGCATTTAGAATGTGCAACAACATATGGTCAAAACATTGCCGACATTCCTGATGTGCTGCATTAGGGTTAGGGGTAGCGCTGGGTAATTCGGGGCCACGGTCATTGGTGTGTGAGATGCGAAAATAAAGCAAAACAGTTAACTCTGTAGGAGGGACCACATTCTTTTTTAACGGCCACACTCTCAACTTGAACTGTCAACGACTTGACTGCTATTAAGATGTCACTTCAGAAATAGGAATTCTAAATGATTGTACGATCAGAAACTTGCCTCACCTCAGATTTGTAGGTTTTCAAGTAAAATCGATATGAACACCTTTTGTGAATGTGCATGTATTACTTGAACTTTATCCCGAATCAGATTTTGATTGCAGACAGAAGAAAAATTTCTTCTGGGGTTTGGAATGCTTCTTTTTTTTTTACCGTTAAATGATTTAAGTAGAAGATATTATTGATGCTTAGAACAATGACTAAATGTTTCTAATTTCTTTCCTGACATTCGATCAGCAGAGGTTAACAGGAACGTTCTTGGGCTTCCCTTGGGAGTTGAGGATTTCCTAAAACATGTTTCATCTTTTGGGTAGAAAGCCAAATAGCATTTTTCCACATTGAGATTAAATATTCCTATTTTTTGTCATATCTCAATTTGAGGATACACGAATCAAACATAATTGTCGATTTTAATGAAGAGCAGACCTCCACCCAACTAATGACAGCTATAGGTTTTTATTTACTATCGTATTATGGCACAAAGTCCCAAGTGAGGATCAAATTCATTACTGAGACTAAGTGCCCCCTCCCCCCGAAAATCGGGCCCAGCGTGTTAATCAAGTCCTTTGAGTATCACTTGCACACCTATGACAGCCACCAACAAATAAGAGGTAATATATATTTAACAGTGGTATATAAAGACATTTTAAAGTCTATTTAAAATCTAATCGATTTTCAGAATCATTTTTCGCACAAGATCTATTTACTTATTTTATTACTTCGAAAATATTAACTGTCTTGAAAATTAAAAAAAAAACAACAAAAAACGTGTGGATATATGAAACGATAGATGAAAGAAAAAAAGTCTAGAAACTTTTCGATAGAAAAATGGAGAATTCCTTTCCAATTTTGTTCGAAGTAAATCCCAAAGTTAAGGCATCTTTTTTCCCTTTTCCTTATTGAAAACAGAATTACTCGTATCATTTAATCGAAAGTTACTTAAACGATAACCATGACAATATCATTTAACATACTCGTTGCAACGGATTCATAGTGATACACGAAGGATGTATCATTTATTTACAAAGGTATTATCTATCATTCACCAATGCATTTATGAAAGAGAATCACGACTTAATCTAAGTGAGATGGGGAATCTTGGGTTTAGGTATCACTTTAACGTTTCCCCTAGAGTGGCCATTTGGACGTCACCCTCCAAGTTTTGGGAATTTAACATCCTCCTTCATAAAACTGTCTAAGGTTGGGGAATACTTTATTGTATTGGCAAAGTTGAAAATAGTGGTAATCCCATGGAAACTTAGCCTCATACTTTAAAAGTCTGTTTTTTGGGGGGTTTTTTTGTTGTTTTTTTTTGTAATAAGCGAATAGCTGGCAACGGGTCCTCTACAAGCAGAGGGAGAATGTTTGGAGCGTGTTGTCAGCCATGGGTTCCCCCCTTAGTTGTGGCAATCAAACACTTCTTTCTATACTAGTAAAAAAATGATGGTGTTAAATTTTGTTTTCATTTAAGCCCCCGAATTCTGCAACATTTGAAAATAACCTAAAATACCTGAACAAAATGAATCATAAATTCTGTCATGCAGAAAAATACAGTTGCTTTATATTCAAAGTTTATACGCTCGTAAGGATCGGTTAAGTGAAGATAACTTGTAACATGATTTTATATGGTATAACTTTTTTCTTATTAGTTGCCTCTAGGAACCATAAAGATCTAGAGTCTTCCTCAAACGGAAATCCCTGTGGTATGCAGAGTGGAAGCTAATTCCACAATAACAAAGGAAGGAACATGGATTAATCACGATTGCTTATGGAAACAGTTCTGCCAATTTGAGAGATTACTTAAAGATAGGGTTCAAGTTTTATCCTGCGATAAAAGCCCTGTTTTTTAGATGAATATCGCTTAAAAATCTTAGATGTATAAATATTAAAAAATGGTTCTTGTTTTGAGTTTTTTTCCTCTCTTTTCAAACAAAGAATTCGATAGACCCTTTACCTTCCCAACTTCTTATTTTGAAGCCTGTGGTGAGACGCGACCACTGGTCCAACGTCTAGTTCTCAGGGTTGGTTAAGGAAAAATAAAATTCACAATTAATTCCACAAGCTTTCACAATTTTACATTGCAACAGCATTCAAAGTAGAGTGTTCACAATTGGTTATAAAGCTGTTTTTTTTTCACGTTATTTCTGTAGAGAAAGTTTACGAAGAACTCTTGTTTACATATGTCCCTTACTTATATGCTTTACAATGCACGTTCAAAAACTTTCAGCTTAGTCATCCCTGCTGTCAAGAAAGGTGTGGGTTGGCACACCGTAACTGCAGACTCAGGCAGTGTACCGGAGACGTTGTATATGATAGTAACATCTGTGATGCATCTAAGCTTCGGACATTCACCTTATGAATCAATGAAAATGTCGATATACTAAAGTATTTGTTTCTGTATCTACATGCTTACCTACATGCGCACTACCCCGTGTAAAACAGACAGGTATTTCCTCAATTATTATTATTATCATTATTATTATTATCATTATTATGAAGACCTACAACAGTACAGTTGCAATTATTATTTTTTACCATTGGTTTTAATTTTAAATTTAGAATATTTTAAACACTGACCGATTTTAGTTCAAGATAAAACTAATGCTAAAATCCTTATCCACATATCAACGCTTGAAAAACCAATGTCTTATTACTAACTTTTTCCAGGAACTAATTTTCCATATGTGCCAGGGAGGTCTTCTAAGATAACACCCATACTTTCAAACTGCTTCATTGTGGAAGTATAAGAATTTCCTATGCTTTGTTTAGTCTGGCATAAGGCCACAAGTAAGGATCAAATTCATTAAAAGAGTAATAGTTTGGGAGTCTGGCATGCTCCACTGTGTGGTGCCAGAATATGTATAGCGTTCTTGTTTAATCAACTTGTGTCTCTGTTCGTGTAAAGTAAATTGCATTTGCAACATAATGGCTACTAGAACAATTATCCCTTCTCGTAAAATTCCTTGTATATTGAGTAGAGTTGTGGGTAATAAGATAAGAAAACGATTACAGTTTGTTAAAGAATTGAACTACATCTCTGAAAGAGTGTGTTCATAACGAAAAAAGATAATGTAAAAAAACTGGAGATTCCTCTTTATAGCGGCAAAGAAGCCCAGTTATTCAAGGGTCGTGTGTAAATACATCTTTTTCTACCAGTAACAATTCTTCTAATCAATGAATAACCCTAAAAACAAGTTCTTTAATTTATGAGCACAAACCTCTGTACAAAACATTTTAAATAACGTTGTCTTTGCTTCTCATTGATCCTCGCATTTTGCCACCACCAGTTATGTGTATCTAATTCCCAACGAAGAATGGTTTTGAATTAACACATTGTTAGATTGTTGGAGGATGATTGATTTGTATGTATTAGTTTTAACATCTTTTTTTTTGTTATTTACAAAGCTAAGCTTAGTTTTGATACAAGGCCACAAGTATGGGACACCTATTGAGGATCAGACTTACGACTCAGAAGTAATGATCCATGAGACTATCTTGCTAACTATTACATCATAACAATGTGCCCTTAAATTTACTAAGCCTTTGCTCAGTTTTTGCATTGGATCACAGGTATGGGACACTCAGTGATGGACGAACTCACCCTCGGTAGAAATGATGAGCGAGACTAGCTCTCCAACTATAATCCCACGGTGTGGTGTGATCATCTTTTTGTTTTACGGTCAGGAGTACTATCACACGGGAATTCTCCAGTTCAATTTGGAGTTGACTTTGTCTCCCCCCCCCCATCACAACTTAAACAATTCTCACTTAATTTAGAAAAGTAAACTCTTTACTGTTTGTCTATCCCTACACATTAAACCGAATCGATACTTAAAGTTAACAATTTCACACTGTAGTTTGAAATCGGCCCTTTTACCAGTTGAGCCGAACTGACAAGCCTCACATCGAGGAGGCTAAGGTGCCTATGCTGTGAGCTGGCCATGTTTTCGTTTACATCAGATGTTTGGATATTTCATGGACGGACTTAACATTTTATTCTCATTTCAATAACCATTTCTGATAGATGCCTATTTCATCAATGCCTTCCATTCAAACAAAAAGCTCGGGATAATGTCAATAAATATTTGTATCTTATTGATACATGGCCCAAATGATAAACATCAGGTCATACTTGCGGAACAATTTTTGTCCAACTCCAGGTCAAGTTGGAGATGACTTTATTTTCCCGCCGTAACCAGAATAATTCTCACTAAATTCATTGGAATAAACTCTTCACAGTTTGTATATTGCATCACGTTAAACAAAACCAATGTATAAAATTAACATTGAAATCACGACAAAGTGATTGGTAAACGGGTCTCTTAACAGTTAAGCTAAACTGACAAGTCTAACATCTACGAATTTATCATTATGTATACAATACAAAAGTCGAGGTAATCATCTTCTGTGGGAGTGGAGTTTGAACCTACACCAACAAGGCTTGTTTTATGAGGGATCTTTGTGCGATAGATATTCAGCATCATGTGAAATTTTAAGATTATAAACCACTATTTTTTCTTCTGTTTTATTCATTGAACATAGGAGTATTTTTTTTTTCAAATCCAAACATAGATTGTTTGAAATTTAACTCTTGATGAATTTTCCCATTAGATTTGTGTTTGATTTCTGATGGATCATCCTTATAAATATAATCATACAAGAAAAAAAAAATGTTTGTCTCCTATTGCCATTGTATGTACATTTGATATGGGGCTAAAATGAATGCTGAAAAAGCAACACAGAATTTACACTTCAAGTAATGTTATTCGGAAATAGGTATAAAATCCGACGGAATCATTGTATTATGTAGAAACTCTTATTTGAAATGATCACCCGTTATTACACGTTGAATGTACCATTTGGTCTAGACAACATAAATAGAATAAAATGGTAGATTCACTGTTTTGCCGGGCCAACCGAGGTCATGTAATAATAGTACCTACAAAGTATTCGCATAGTTCTGGCAACGCCATTGTCAGGCAGGGTAATTGTGCATGGATCCGCCCCCCAAATTTATCAGTTCTTCCATAGGCTTTTGTACACCTTTCCACAAAATATTGGTGAGATTCATTGAGAACCTTCAGGCATATAACTACAACTTCTGGGAGATTATTTTGCATGGATGTTATTGGTTCTCTCGTAGCCACCAGTCCAACCCTCCAAAACATATCATTGAAATTCATCAATAACTTTTGAGGATATTGTGTGGACAGCTTTGAGCGTATACATGAATGTAATTGAAAAAACAAAAAACAAAAAAACAACGGAAAAATATCTCCCAACCAAAAAAGATTCTGGATCCGCCCCCAAACTTCACCACCTCTCTTTTATCCCATTTCCCAAAAGAAAATTAATTGAAAATCATTCTGTACTTTCGAAGATCTCATGTGGACAGACATAAAACTTGTGCGATATTATATGGTTCGGACAAAGGGGGGGGGGTAAATCTGCAGCAAAATATAATCACTTCCTCCGTTGCCTCTTGTCCACCCGTTAACAAAATCTGATTCAAATTCAATGATAAATATTAGAGATGTCTCGTGGAGAAGAGAAAAAATGGAACTATTATGTGGTTTTAATATATAACAGCGATACAGGAAAGGTGATTGTCCAAGGATCTGCTCCAAAATGTAATCACTTCTTCCATAGCCTTATTGACCCGACTTCAGCAAAATCTAAATGAAATTTATTGATAAAGTTTTGAGACATAGTGTAGACAAACATGAAGTTATAGAGATATTACGTGGATTGGACATATAACTGCAACGTTGGGGAGATGATTCTGCATGGATACATTTCAAAATCAAATCAGTTCTCCCGTAGCCTATTGTTCATAGCAATTCATTGAGAATGTTTATAGATATCGTGTGGACATTCATGAGAGTGTATATGAATGTAATTGAAAAAAACTGAGCTATCTCCCAATTAGGAAAATTTCTTGGATCCACCCAAAAATTTCACCACCACAAAATCTCATTGAAATTCATTCAGTACTTTCAGAGATATTGTGTAGATAGACTCAACTGAAAATATGTACCACTTTTTAACTACGGCAACAGAGGTAAATAAACTAAAGTTACGCATCTGATTAAGTAATCATGCACATCTCATATCTGTAAACCATTATTATTGCTAGAAGCTTGATTTGAACAAACGTTAAATATGGATGCAACGGTTAAATATGAAGATAAATGATACAGTTTATCAATTTATATGAAATAGATACAGGTATATCAATCAAACACTGTACTGTACTGATAAAGAATTATGAAGTAATAGCACTCTTAACGTTATAAATTGTACGTTTTTTTCTTTTTGTATACAATTCATTAGAAAGTTCTATAAGAGAAGGACTGTCAGGATTATTGGTTGCTTTACAATTGTCGGTTGCATCATATACTTGAGATATTCAAGGAGTATCACCTTGGCCATTTGAAGTTGAAAGATTTATTGATGCTGGATTACTGTTTTAGAATTCATAGATCTTGGATCATCTCAACCGGAAATAGTTGTTGTACCTGTATAAGCTTGTGAATTTCATCTTATAAAAGATTTACACGCAGCTGATCTATTTTCAATCTTTAGAAATGAATTAAGAATACCAGAATCAATTAAATTTCAGGAAGGCCTTTACAAATCTAAGTGTCAATCTTATCATTAAAAGGGTAAGAACGGGCATTGTGATATTATCAGGTACTTAGTTTTTATTGAATAATCTCTTGCAAGCTCATCATTTCGCCAAATTGCTCTGAACCAAAGTAAACATATTTTTGACTTGAATGTTGAGAGTTCAAAACTCGAAGTAAAACAATGATGTGACTTCACAGAAGAAAATTTTAGCACTCAGCTTAAATGTAAAGCTTCAAAGTCATGCTCCTTGAAGTTAAAAGTTAATAACTTTACATTTTACAGACAAGAACATTCAAATAGTACAATTTTATCCCTGTCAATCTTTACATTTTTCTTCTTCTTATTATTATTATTATAATAATAATGATGATGATGATGATGATGATGATGATGATAATAATAATAATAATAATAATAATAATAAAATAAAAAAAAACGCTTTAAAGAGTATGAAACAAGCCTGATCACTGCATGTTGAAACTCTACTCTTACCTCTGATGATAATTGCGGTAACTTTTGTATCGTATGCATAAAAAATAAATCCGTAGATTCATCAAACTTGTTGGTAAGAGAGCTGACCATTTCAAATCACGGTAAGGAAATGATAATTTCATATATAGGCTTGGTTTAAAGTGACTAGATAGACTAATAGTGAAGAGTTTACTCCCCTGAAAATGGTGAGGACTGTTCTTATTGTTGTTACTGTAGGGGGGGGGGGATAATGTCAACTCTAACTTGGACTGGAGTCTGACAATGACGTTGACAATTCGAAAAATCGTTTTAATGTAACTTGATGTTTATTTCTTGAACCATGCGTCACTAAGATACAAATATTTATTGACATTATCTCAAACTTGTTGTTTGGGTGGAAGGTATTGACGATAAAGGCATATCAACAGTGGTTATTGAGAGAAAAATAAAACTACCTGGTCTGTCCGGGGAGTATCCAACTGTGTAATATTATATAATCATAATTACTATAGTAGAAGGTCTGTCTTTAAAGTATCGAGCCATGTGATATTAATGTACAGAAAATAGCTACCTATGACAATGGCAGCTTGGTCCTCTTTAAAGTACACCCTCTGGGTTCTCACCCACTTATTTCAGTACTCCTCTCACTTTTCAAAACAGTCTGCAAAGTCCTCTTTATGAATCGCCATCAGCTGTCTCATCGGTTCCTTAAGCTCACCCAATGGTATCTCAATACTGACTGAGTAACCACATAGAAAAGCGTCTGTTCATATACGCGTAGTAAAGTCCCCCCTTGGTTGCTCGATCATATCAAACCCACGCGATCAGATATTTATAATGGTTGGAAACTTCCCAGACAGACCTCGTACATCTCATACGTAATAAACCTTTTTAGCAAAAGTAAATGTTCTAATTGCAGAAATATATCTGCAAGTGTAATAATGATATCTTACTTGTCAAAATATGTGTAATTCCCACGGTTCAAGTGGTTGATTGAAACAAAAACTAATTAGAAAAAAATAATGACATTGTTTCAGGTGAGAAATTCGGACAATTTATAAAGACTATTACACCAACACAAATCGTTATCAAATCAAATATAATCTGCTCTATGAGAAGCTCATACTGCACTTTTTCTGATGAAAAAAAAAGAAGAGTTTTATAAAGCCGTGTTGGTGGCAACAAACTAGGAAGAGAATCTCCAATCAGATTTGATTCAGCTCACAGGCCATCTCTAGCTGTTGTAAAATTGAGTGGGTGGCATCGGAGATTGAACCTTTAAATCTTCACTCCGATCAGATCCACATGAGCAGTCGAGCATAGTGGGAAAAGAAAATAACGTTCGAGTCGACCTTTCGAAAACCGGTTTTACACATGTTTACGTAGGTAAGACCCTTTTAAAAGGCTTATAGCTTTTTGATGATTCTATCCAAATTTCCTTTCCTTAAAGTACGGCTTGAAAAATCTTGCGTAAGCTTAGTAAAAACTTTTATCAGATGATTCTTGTTTTCTCACTGTTCTCTTCTTTCTGTTGTCCCCCCCACCATGAATTCCTAACATATATTTTTGTGCTTAAGAACATGTCCCTTCCTCTCTCTCTCTCTCTCTCTCTCTCTCTCTCTCTATATATATATATATATATATATATATATATATATATATATATATTCAATTAAAGATTTTCGATAGCCTCAGTTAATGCTTGCATATGAGGAAATATCTCGAGAATCGAGTAGAGTTCAAAATTTAGAAAAGCCGTTTTAAATCTATTCCAGTTCAATTAAATAATATGAAATTTAAAAGATAATGGCTCTAATTTTCTTAAATAGAACTCTTGACGAGTTTTAAATTTCCAACAAACACTGACTTACTGTATACGTCGGATTATTTGACGAATGATTTACACGGGTAACTCACCCAAACCTCATAACTGTCCATATTGAACTTCGCTGGACGATCCCCTAGTCATAATACCAGCGCCCTTGACGTAGCGCAATATTTCTAAAGTTTGATAAAAAAAAGAAGAAAAAAAGATTAAATTGACTTTCCGTCTTATTTGCCGGCATATATGGCATTTATAAAATAAATTAGTTTATTCAGTATGATGATTTATACAGGGAAATTCGGAAAGATTTATTTCTCAGATATTCAGTATCACAAATTTCAAACACAAATCCAAAATGAGTTTTTCACAATTCCATATGTTTGTAAAACATCATCTGCGCAAGTGCGTCTCTGCTTCGGTGTTTGCTACTTAGCACATATATGCATACAATCAGTGACACACGCACGAACTCACGCACAGCCACACACTCTTTTTGACAGAATTTAGCGACTGCAAATAAAATGTAAATTGCATTAATGGTAATAATCTTGCAAAACTCTTAGAATTAGAAATGAATAGATAGTTGAAGTCAACGTTTTAAATCGAACTGAGAAGGAAAGAATAAGTTGTCGGTCGCATATCCCACAGCCTTCGCACAGTATCCCGTTTTTTTTAAAAAGGAAACCTCCACATGATAATACACAATTTTACGCGCATAATATCACACACAAAATCAATGACCCATTGTATTCCCTTGGTAAATGTTCTGATGATATTCTAGCCTATAACTGAGATGAGCGCTAGCAGTCTAAAAACAGACATCCATTCAAGTATTCTGGAAAATACCTGTAATCCGTTTGAGTTAGGTCTTTTATATTTACCTGATATTTTTCCATACTCTCACTTTTGATTATTTTTCCGATGCATTGAATACCAAGTACCCCAAGTATACATAGGTAAAAAACCAATTACTCCAATAATATCGACATCAAAATAACTGTTTTCATTCGATGGTTGGTGCTTGTGTCTGTATTGGTATATTCAAAAGTTTCAGAATACACTTTTTAAATTGATTTCCATTAAAATTGTCTCGATTTTTTTTTGTTCGGTTTTACAAATCTGGTATTGTCCCATTTTTGAGAATCTTACTTTTTTTTTTTTACACTTAATCGATGATTTTTTGTTAGCAAGTGTTTCATTCATTCAATATTCATCAGCTGTTTTATTGGACCATTAATGACTTTTGATTCAGTCTTATTCAAAGTGAGTTAAAATCTCGCACCAAAAGGGATTCTAGACATACTTGTTAATTGAGAGAGACATCATGATCCACTTCTCTAATCGATTGATCTGTTGAAATTAAACTTTCAAGGTAGAAAAATGCCCTTTTCAATGAGATAAAAAATAAAAAACAACAAAAAAAGCAATAAGGCACATTCGAGCAAATTCTATTCACTCAGAGTAGCATATGTTTGAAGTTGAAGAATAATCTATATTCAAACAATAATTTCAGTTCATGAAGTTTAAATATGAAATTGGCTATTAGATTATTTTCCAAAGCCGCATGCTGTTCACCCAACTTTGAATATAACATTAGACAGGGGCTCTCGAACTTTTTATACCTTGTGTACTCCAGTTTGAGAACTCCTACCTTAGATGACACAAAATCGTTTCTATTTGCATGTTTTACCTGAAACATTTTTACATTTTACAGAATAGTTTTTTTTTAATCAAAATCAACGGATACATACCTATGAAGTTTCAATGCTGAGAATGTCCTCGGGGAAGGGGAGCGCTTCTAAACTATGTATTCAAGATTCGATGTATCAGCTACTGAAATTAAGTGTTGTGTAGGAGTCTTCGAGAAACTCGTTTCAATATTTTTGATGTAATTTTTGATGGAGATTACCATAGAGGCGTTTTTATTTAATTCATGCTGATATTTGAGCCTTTTGTTTGATTGTTGGTCCATTCGTACCTCTTCGTAAAAATAAGGCCTATTGGCTTAATATTCTACTCATTCAAGATCACCAGAGGTCATTTCTTGGTCATTTCTAGACAATTTTCAGAGTTGTGGGCCACAGAGATACACATTCCCCAGGCGAAAGTCATATGCAATGAATTTACCACTGAGGTAATTTTAGATCACCAGATGTTATTTCTAGACAATTTTCAGAGTTGTCGGTCATGATTTGGCTCCAAGGATGCTGAAATTAAGCATATGGGTGTATCTTTATGATATAAACATCAGAAGTCATTTGAGGTCATTTTTGTCATTTCTAGTTTAATTTCTAAGTTGTTCGCCACAATTCTGTACTTATGAAACTGAAATTTGGCATTGAGGTAGATTCTTTCACAAGTATTTAGAAATGATTTTGATATCGGGGTCATTCGCGGTGACCATATGTCATTTCTGATTATTTCTAGTGAATTTCCCAAGTTGCTGACCACAATATTGCATCTAGGATGTAAAAAATCTCGCATAGGGGTACATCTTTACTCAAAGAAAGTTATAGGCAAAGTGGGGTTTATTCTGAATGTCATTAGAGGTCACATGAGGTTATTTCTGGAAATTGTTACTAGACACCAGTACAATCTCTCAAGACCACCTTTATATGACCTTTTTATGATTTTCCTATGGTAAGCTCTGCATTCGTTGCTGCGAGAAACACTTACGTAGTACATCCTGAAATCATCAAACTTATTTGTTCATCAGAATATTTCTTTCGCTACAGCCACTTTTCCATATGTATATAGTGTATATAATCGTTTTTTCCATGGGTTGTGTTGTGCAAGAAGAAATATATCAAAGATCATATTCTTCCTGTTTGGTTATATTCTAAGTTACTTCCCCCCGGGCAACAACGGATATCCCTGCCAGTAAATAAATGAATAGTTTTGTATGTGATAATTAATAGTTCAATAAATCTAAATGAATCCAATTCTTTTGATAAAATATGCGAGAATTTCCCTCTTATGTGTACAGGCTTGAGAATGTATCAAAATGCAGATACCTTTTTTTTTCATAGTATTGGCTCTGAAACCCTTGAAGAGGGTAAGCGTTGATACCAAAGCATCAGTATCATAAATCAAAATGAATTTATAAAAATTAGAGACATACTGGAAACCATGAATTGTTCCTTGAAAATATCGATAACTCTTCCCATTTTTGGTTCCAAAAACTGCCTTTCGCTCGAATTTCATTAAAATCAGTCCGACTGGAATCCCAACGCAGACAGCATTACGCATCAAACAACACGCAGAACAATTTTAACGACTCGCATTATCGAGAAGAAATTCTAATGAACTAAATTTTTTTCATTGAATAATATTTCACAAACTGATGAAATTCTAATTGAGAAATAATAAGCTTTATTTCATAATAGTCTGTAAACTGTGCGACAAAAAAACTGTACTTAATTTACCTTTGCATTTAGAACTTGAATTATATCTGTTACGTTTTTATACGTCAACGTGTGTTACGCTTTGGTCGATATTTCAAGAAGAAGAAAATAATGGTGTTTTTTTTATTTATTTTTTAAAGGGTGCTTTCTGTTAATCATTGTAGTTAATTTTTTTTAACAATTTCAAACAGTTTACTTTTAAGAAGTTCAATATTATACTGATCAATATGGTATGTATGCATTCCTCACTGTCATTAATATGTTCGTCTGATTCAAATATCTTATGCTAAATCAGATTTTTACGTGCCACTACGCACGTTATTTATTTTCTGGTAAAAGAATGGCCGTGATCTTTCTGAGGATTCTTGAAAAAGGGGATCTGCATGAATTATGTTTTTTTTTCTTTCTTTTTTGAAAGGTATCATAATCGCAAAGTAACTTGAGGAATATTCTAGAGTATCTTGAAATTTCTTAGTCGGTACAAAATTCGATGATCATTTTGTGGCACCCAATGTGATTAGACAGACAATCAGTTGCGTATGACGTATTTTCCAATTAATTTCAAGCAATTATCGATCATTTTGATAACAGCGTTTCGTTTGCACCATTAATGTTTATTCTTAAAACTTAATGAATATCAGATTTTCCAGACATTGCAGATCAGAGGAGGATCCAGGATTATGAGTGTGTGTGTGTGTGGAGGGGGGTGTATTGAGCGGACTGGGATCCAAACGGAAGAAATTTGTACTTAGGATGATAAATTTTTGTCTTCAAGTTTAATTCATGGTTTCTTGAGAGCGGATCTAGACGGTGAATACGCGATATACCAGTATATTTTCAAACATGGCATAGGATTGAACATTGCCGTTTACAACGATTATAGCCACAATAATGACAATGTAACTATTTAGGAGCTCGCTTGTTACTCCTGAATTGTCCACCCAATCCCGTCCCTCGTACACGTTGAACTCACCCTTCTCTCCACAGTTCCCTCAAACCCCATTTTCCTCTCTTCCACAGTTCCTTCACTAAAAAAACTATTTTTCTTTCCTATGCATTTGCATTTTTATTTTTATTCTCTTATCGTCACAGTATTCTGCGTTCTTGTTATAGCTGAGATTTACGCTCATTTTCTTTCTTTATTTTATTTGTTGTAATTTTGATTTCAGTTTTTTTTAATAAAAGTTTTTTTGTGAAATCTCACGTGGTTTTGACTTGTAATTGATCATAAAATACTGGGATATATATCGTATATTGTATATCGTATTCAGTATGACAGTACCAGGATATGCATTTTTTTATCCGAATCGTCGAGTCCTTACGTGTGATTGTTTAAAAAAATTTTTTTAAATATATTTAAAGTTTCTTCATAAAAAAATAATTTTGCTTTGCCCAGGTGGGTTTGGGGTGAGAGTCGTCAGTAACATCAGGATCTGCACCTGCAAAAGCTATACTTAGGAATAAACAAAGTCTTAAGACAATTTGCAAAGTAATGTGAAGCGACTCAGAATTAAAAGTAAGATTTTGGATACTCTTTCTGGATCTTTGACTTCGTTGAGATATGTCTGTTCAGGGGCGTAGTTGGAGATTTTTGTTCCCTGAGGGGCTGCCTCAAACATTTTCCAACTTATAAAAGAGGCACAAGGAAATAAAGGAGACCTGGCAGTGCAGTGGCTAGATCTAGCCAATGCTCATGGGTCGGTCCAGCACAAGCTGTTGAAATCGGCCCAGTCAAGATACCACGTTCCAGAGAAAATTCCGGACATTATTCTCGTCTACTACAACAGCTTTAGTCTGAGGGTGTCCTGCGGAAACTTAACATCAGCTCAAAAAGGGCATTGATATGGGTTGCACTATTTACATTAGCCATGAATATGCTTGTGAAGTCTGTGGAGGTTGAATGAGAGACAACCCCCAGTTAGAATATTCATTGTTGACCTGACTATCACAACTCTATCAGTGACTGGATGCGGGTGGCTCCTTCGTGGGCTAGAATGAGCTATAGCCAGAGAAGTCCAGATCCCTGGTCCTCAGAAAAAGTAGAGTGACTAACAAGTTCAGTTTCTCATTGGGAGGCACTCTAATTCCATTCTTGATAGAAAAGCCAGTCAGGAGGCTCGGAAAGGGTTTCACCAGTAATTTAAGAGACACTGAGGCTTGCCCAACGGTCACAAATGACCTGAGGGTTTCTCCTGATACTAAAGTCACCTTAGTGGGTATAAGAAGTTAGAATAGGATGGGAGGGGGTGCATGCAAGAGACAGTGTGGTGGGCTGCTGCTATGTTGCTGCACAAAATTCTGCTGGCCATTGTGGCAGCGGGTCAGGCGGGGTTTGGCAGCAATACAAAAAAACGCCCGAGGGGAAGGACAAGAGAGAAATGATCCAGGAGCAAATATGTGTAGAGCAGGAAGAGACCAGCTACATCAAAATGGTTAGAATGGGCAAATAGGGGACGTGGATGAGATGGGAATCTACTGTTGTCTGAAAAATAAGCTGGAAAGATCTCCCAGAGACAGAACCCCACCAATTGAAATTTTTAGTAAAGTCAGTACATGATATCCTCCCATATCCTTCCAACCTATTTTAGGTGGGGGCTATACCAACTCGCTGACTCTGCCAGAAAACAGGATCCCTGGAACATGTCCCCAGTTAATGCCTGAGAGCCTTGGGGGATGGGTGGTATTGTTGATGACCAGTTTCCATGAACAGTGGCAGAGGTAATCAACACTGGAATCAACTGCAAGGGGTATCAGAACCGAGCTATCAATAACATTTGTTAGAGCAGGAGAAAAGCCTCAAAATCCTAGCGCCGGTTGAAAAGGAGAGATGAGTGGTGTAACAGACCACCTGGAAACAAGTTGGGGCTTGATCAACCTTGGCTGGTTTGTCTGGGTGAGGGTGAATGGTGACCAAGACCTGGAACAATCAGAGATCCTGGGTATCATGATTGTCGATGTGTCTAAATTGCATTGAATGGTGTGAAAAAAAGAAAAACAGTTGGAATGCAGCAGTCATAACACATGTGTTTGGGTCCAAGAAAGACAACCCCATTTCAACTGAACCATGGATAGACAAAAGTCAATTAATAGTTCACCGGTGAAGGAAAGTGTTATTTTCATCGCAAAGTCAAAGAAACTATCTGTAAAACACCATGTAGTTGTGTTAATTGATTGCTATCAGTTGGATTACATTTTATTTATGTTACCAGCAAAGAACAACACCATCTTTTTTGTATGGGGTATATTAAGTAGGGTTACATAAAACAATTGTACAGCACCATTATCCTTTATTGACTGTAAGGTTTCAACTTTCAACCCCCCTCACCCCAGGTGAGAAAGCCTGATACAGTGGGGGATCCACCCCTTCAGTGGACACTCATGATTTCAGTCGTAATAAGCCTTGATGGAATCCTGTTTTTATTTGCGTTTTTTTGAATGAGTCGTCAATATGTATGGGTGGAAATATAGCGGTCCACCATTCGACTGTCTCATATTGCAAACTGTGCTGTATTGAACTGCGCCATATCAAGGAACTCCTACTTACTGATGATTGGGAACCGTCAACTGGAACTGTTAACGTTGGTTTCTTCTGTTTTTGAGTCAGACTGGCTGGCTGGCTGGCTGGCTGGCTATGTATGTATGTAATCATGCACATAGCCAACATCAATGGAGCTAGGAGGCTGAAAATGTAAACATTTGTTCCTTATTATGTCTAGAAGAAACAGCTTTTTTGTTTTTTCACCCCCGACCCCCCGGAGTTAGTGAGGGAGTTCAATTTACATTATAATTTTATGATAAATTGGTCCTTTAGTTTTGTGTCTAGCTCATTTCTTTTAAGAATTCAGAATTTTTAGTGATCACCACCCAACGATTGGTGAAAGAAGTAATTAATTCATTGATCACCTCTTTTTCCAATCTTTTAACTTATCACTTCCAACACAGCATGTTACGAAAAGATATCGGTCATGGGACAGTCTCTATTGCGTAATTAACCAGACCAGTTTTTGTTTTTAACTTCTTTTTAAGAAGCCTTCATTATCAGCGATGTATTTTTTTTTTCCAGCAAGTATAAGCAGGTTGAAAGTTTTATAAAGAATGAATCATCATTTTCTCTGAGTTTGGTGCATAATTAAAAAGCTAAAAATAATTATAAAGTTGATTGATATTAAACATGAATAAATCCAATTGCATCAGTTATCAAGTTTTCATTTTTCTCAATAGATATTTTACACTTATAAAATAAGATAAAAAAAAGAGTATGTACTGATGGTCTGATTGCCTAGAGATTTACAAATTTGTGACCAGTATTGATTTTATGGTACAGTTTTCATTTTGCCGACCTATGTGATGCAGGGTTTACAAGGGTATTTGGGTGACTACTGCTTGCTATGACTCATTCAAGCTCTATAACTGTCCATTTTGAGCTTCTGTAGGTGGGCCCCCCTAGCCATCATCATCATCATCATCATCATCATCATCATCATCATCAGTGTTCCCCATTGTAGAGAAGAGGTTGAAAATGTCTCTTTTTATGGCTTCGAAATCCAATCTTTGAAAGGCATATTCTTCTACTCACAATGCATGGAAATTGCCCAGTGATGTTCGGGTTGTTGATTCCTTCTTATTTTTACTGCTTGCATGTTTCTTATTTGGCTTCTGCATCTGATCTATGTTTAGTCTCGAATTTCTTCATTCCTTGATGGAAAATTTTTCTCCATGTTGGTTGGTCACATGTACATGTTCAACTATTGGACAGTTGAATGTCAAATTTCCTAAGGGTAGCTTTGAGTTGATTTTTGTAACTTTTTCTCTGACCAGCTCTCATTCTTGTTCCTTTTCTTTGTTCAGAATAAAGGATCTGCTTTTAGAGTCTTTCATTCTTCATTCAGAAAACTGTCCATCGAAGTTCAGGAAGTTTGAGAGTAGCTTCAATATTCATTTGATTGGCGCATTCATGGACTTGATTGTTGAAGTCTCTGTCTTCCAATCTGATGTATAGGATTAACTACAGCTCTAATTGAATATACCATGATAGTCATAATACTATCGCTTTTAAAAAACAAAAATTTCTATTATTATTTAAATGTGCATCTTATATGCTGGCAAATGCCGTAATTAAAATGAAAAATAATTTCCAAGTTGTTATAAAAGTTTCTTCTGACCAGTTTTGTTTGCTAAATCTGTGATATATACAATTATTACGTTTCTCAAAGTAAATCTCACTTTTATTTTGGAATTTAAAAACCAACCTTTCTGCGTAGTCAGTTATTTACCGCTGTCACTGTATTTGGTTACACTTGTTCATACAATACGGTTGAAAGTCCAGAACAGATTTCAATGAAACTTTTTGGAAGGGTAAAAAAAAAATTGGGGAGATTTTTTCTTGATTGAGAGTTATTTTTCTGCTTTTTTTTGCTTTTTTTCTTCCCCTATACATTTAGAATATGCTTATGACTGTCATCACAATATCTCCGGAAGTAGAATCAGAATTGGAATCCTTCTTTTATGATAGGAATACACTAATGACTAGAAAGGTGGCTTAAGGTTAAAGAAAGATAAGGAAAATACTTTGATGACTGGATAATTATGCTCTGAGTAAAAATAAAGAGAGGATTTTGAAAAAAAAAGAAAAAAAAAGATGCTGGCAACTTTTGCATCAACCTAATACATTGATTCTCTAATGGGTGGCACATGGCTTCCAGGAAAGGAATTTTAGCTACAGGAGGAATACTGGGGAGGAGTTTCAGTCAGGGTAGGAATGTATAATGGGAAGGATATCTATCAAATACAGAAAGTAGGTTCTATTGTTAAGAGCATTTTGATTAATTCTGTATGCATGTAATATAAATGTATATATGTAAATATTATGTCTCTGTTCAGCATAACCAAGCTGACATCCTCTGTGACCAGTTCCTCAAAATTAGCAGCCGCAAAGAATACATTGAAGAATACATTAACTGAATATAAAGATATTGCATGATCAGCATCCCTACAAATGATGACTGGACACTTTTTGTAAAGCTATAGAATCTATTTAGAATAACATGAAAAAATACTACTTGCAACACAGAACCGAACAACATATGTCAGATGCATGCAATGAGTAATCTTAAAATTACTGATGTAAATTCCTTTTTCCTGTATTTCATAATACTTTGACAATGGTATAGTAGTAAAACAGTTTAAATTCAGTAATAAACATTATCTTACAGATTAATTACTCCAGACACACCGACACAGATACATTCCTGTTACCGTACAAGGAACGAGTTAAACTTCACTTGGAATATGCTTCATATAGATGGACTCCACACCTAAAATATAACATCAAGGCCATTGAGAGGGTACAATGCTATGTTATCCTGCTCTAAGAGACTGCAAAAACTGAACTTGAATGGGAACAGATTTACAGGAGACCAGCAGGCTTATTGATCACATTCATGCACTGGACTTCAACTGTCACTAAGCACTGCAACATAAGGGCATACATAGCTAGAAGCTTCAAGCATAAGAATCTACAGGAGTTTGATACTATTTCTTCAGATTTACGACTTTGTGGTACAGTCTTAGAGAGAAAAACAGCCACTTCCGAAAATATAATACTTGGTAAAAATCTAAAAATGACATTGGCCACAATATGTCTACTGAAAAAATTCAGTTATCAATCATCTACCAACGAAAAAATTCAGTTAACAATTGTCTACTAACAAATTGATGACTAAAATTCACCAGCCATCCAAAGTATCCTATCTGCAGACTAGTATGATAAGTCTTTTTGCTAGCTTTATATCTACCTGAGATAGAGGCATAGGTATAGTTTGTTGCTTTCTTTTATTGTTCGATTCCTCTAACTCATATTATGCTCATCCACATGCTTCACTTGGATTAATTCAGTATATTATGTTGGACTCATGTTCAACGTCACATCTGCTTGAACAAAATCAAAATCTAAGATTTCTTTTTATACTAGCTGCTATGGTAATATTCACGATGAACATTATCTCAGTTATTATATATTAATTCCATCTGTCAGCTACTTACAGAGTAAGATTTGTTGGTTTTGTAGTGGCAAAATTTATAGCACTTATGAAAAAACCTTTTTTTCTCCAATTTAAAAAAAAATTCCCCCTTTCATCTAATTGACCCCTCAGTTGGAGCATCAATCATCCTGAATCACTTGCATCTGTTTCTGGCCACATTTTGCCAGTTCCTTCAATGGCTTCTCATCATCCGCTGATTTCACCTCAACCAAGGTCTTTTTCTTTTCCATTTATTCATTCTTTGATACCAAACTACTATTTGTAATGTCTACCTCTTATCTGATGTATGTATTACAATGCCAGCCCATCTTGGCTTTTACTGATATCCAAAGGACTCCACCTCTGATTAAATTAATTGCAAAAAAATAATGAAAGAAAAGAATTTGTTTTATCAAGTCCTAAATGTACCCTGACCAAACGGTGGAATGGAGATTATATCATGTAATTTTTCAAGTGGGGAGAGCCTGCCTGATTAGAATATCAGCATTCAAAATCCATGATTTTACTTGGGCTTGAACACCAACTTCTGACATTGGTTGAGAGCTATTTGAGAATTTCTGTTATGAGGCAAGCCCATGAACTGACAGCGATTTTTTAGAAGTTTACTTCTGGTAAAATGTAGCTTAGAACAAGCTATGGCAACTTTGAAGTTGAATGTTTTTCTGCTGCAGCAACTTTTTCCTTAATAGACTGCCTTGCGGGGATAAAGGGCTCAATAGCTCGAGAGAGAAGTGGATTTATGTTTTTTGCAAGGGATTCCATTTCTATGTTACACCACTCCACATCTACATGATTACATGTAAGTAGAAATCATTCTTGTTGTATTAGCACTTTGGAAAAGTATGTCTTGTAAATATTACATTGGTTAAAAAATGGGCAATGCTTCATTCACAGACCTGTATGCATAATCTTGCTCCGCACATTTTTGATCAATGATATAATGAACCATTACATATTAAGGTTTCTATCTGTCTAGAAAAGATTATCAGCATGATTTAGGTCAGAACTGTGAACAATTTGTGACTGTCCTTTGAGACATAACCAGTGAATCATATATTATTCCAGGCCAATAAGATGATAACCCCAGGGAAAGATCAATTCTTAGAAAGGAAAATAGAGCACATTGGGAAACACCTTGTGGTTTGAGATATGCAACATCTGCTGGCAGTCATAGATTTTTAATTATCCAGTATATAGTCTTTATAGCATATGTATAAACATTTCCCTCTTGTGTATAACATCCAATGCCCAACAATCATATTCCATTGCATGATTAAGTAGTTATCTGCATTTTATGGTAACTGGCAAAAGCATGAATTAATAATTTCTATTCTTGCAGACTTTTTGGAGTATGTGATGAGAGCTCATAGTGAGCCTGGTTCTTGAAGACATACATATAATGTTGATACCAGCTCACTGGTTCAAACTTGTTAAAGAACCAAACTTGGTTCTGGGCTACTCCATATCAGATTTGTTATCTCTTTTTCTTGACTGATC
This sequence comes from Thysanoteuthis rhombus, assembly GCA_963457665.1. NCBI lineage: Eukaryota > Metazoa > Mollusca > Cephalopoda > Oegopsida > Thysanoteuthidae > Thysanoteuthis > Thysanoteuthis major. Next base: position 50,572,540 of record OY735206.1, read on the forward strand.
TTCTCCTGGGCTAACTCTCGACTCACATGCATCATGGGTCCTACTGAAGAGGAATTTCATCAACCAGGCTCTCACTGGGGTGATCAGTGGTGCTGCTATGGTTTCGGTATCAAGTAAGGATAGAGTTGCCAGGCTTGGGAACACCAAGATTACCTAGAATAACATCTTGGTGAATTTATCCACTGATAACAGGGGTATAAATTTTTATATACAAGAGAGGAAGACACTCTGGATAATCTGAATTGAGTCAAATTTGCATTTTCTTTGAATCAGTTTATGGCTCTGGATGGTTGAGATAGTTGTGTGCCATATTCTAGTGTCTGTGATTAAGGCAGGCATGCCCTTCCCACTTGGTATAACACCATCTTTCTAATCCTAGAGTCATTGGTATATACATGTACTTGTAAAATCTGCAGCATGTATAAATGGTAAAAATATTTATCTACATTTATTTTGGTTATAATCATTTACGAATAAGATTTTTAAAAAAAAGAAACATCTGATAAACAGAAGATTTTTTTTCTTTCTTTTATTTTTTCCTTCTCTTTCTTTATTTCTTTGTTTTTCTTTTTCTTTTCACCCCTTTTAAATAAAAGGAAAACTACATTGCTGATATCGGTCACTGTTGAGACAGAAATTGTCTTTATAGTAACCACTTGTGACTGCATAAAAAAAATCAAAGACTAGAAATACAGGTTTTGCAGCAGCATGAATAAGGGCAAACAATTATTGCATGCAACTACATTATTAGAGGTATTTGATTTAATTTCTTTCTGAATTTCTGAGATAAAAAATTATCATTATCATATATTAACTCATTCAGACAGGTGTTCTCTGGGTTTTTAACATCACAACGTTTCAGTTGTAGTGCCCTCTGGCCTTCTTCAGTTGCCTGCTTTGTATTGTAACCTTTTTGAAATTTTGAACCAAACTCTTTATTCACTCCATGTGGGTAGATTGTTCTCCTTCTGCTTTCCATGCTAAAGGATATCTTGTATCAGTTAATCCTTCCTAGTTGATTTTTCCTTATGATACCTCCTTGGCTTTTTCCAATAAACTTCAGGATATGAATCTCACAGCCAAGTTCTTGAATTCAGAATTTTCTTTCTGGTGAAGGATGGAAATATTGCCCAATAATGAGTTAACTTTATAATCAGTTTGCAAGTAGCATAATGCTTTGAATGATTTGAGAGTTGCTCTCTGGTTATAACTTTCAGCTTGAGCTATGAGGGTTTACTACTGAATTTTCTATCCAAAGAAAATGAAGATTTTGATTCCAAATAAACATGGCCAAGACTAATTAGCTCAGTATAGCACCTACTTGAATAACCTCCCCATTGAGTCAATGTGTAGTTGAACAACTGCACACCCCAAGTGTTGCTGACCCCACCTCCACTATGTAGCATGCAAGATAACTCTCCTGCTGATTACATGAAGCTTGGACTGTTGAGTTCGTCCTTTAACAAGTATTTCATAATTTTTTCTTATTTTTTAATTGATCACATCCAACATATTTCCAAAAGATGTTGGGTTGCCTGACAGTTTTTCTTGAGTGACAAACCAGAACTATAGGTTATTTTTCTGAAGTTGTTTTCTTCCAAGATCTTAAAATATAGTTTAGTTCGAATCAAATATTTATGAATATTAGTTTAAAGCAAATTAGTTTTTGAAAATCTTCCTCAAAAATATGTTTTTTTAATGGAGTTGGATGATAAATTTGTACACCGTTTTTAACACTGTGTGAATGAAGGTGTGAAACTTTACAATTGGGATCATGTTTATTAATATTCATCATGGTTACAGCAGATAATCAAAAATCTGTTTTTTTCCATGAATTCTTTTTTCTTTTTATTTGTGCAGTGTTTTTGACATCAAGTGAATCAAGGTCTGAAACTCTGAAATTTACACCTCCTAGACTACTTTCTATATTGCCAAAATATCCTGTCCAGAAGTGAATCAATGCCAAATATTTTTGCCTTTTTGTACATTCATCGTTGGATATGACAATGGGTTAAAAGTTAGGACACAAAATGAAAGAAGTTGAGTTTTAAAATTCCACCGAATAATAAAAGTATACAGTATTGATCAAAATTTCAACTATCACCTAATGGTCTAACCTTTCTCAATTTACTTTCATTAAGCACAAATATTATTATAAAAGAAATGATAGATTTTTGTAGTTTTTTTTGACAGACATTGAAATTTATTTTTAAAAGTATCAACGAAATAAATTATTCACATTTAGAATGTTTACACAGCAGTTAAACATAATGTAAATAAAAAAAATGAAGAAATTCTACTATAAAATGAAATAATGGTGGTTACTGCTGCTTGTGAGGCATTAGCCCTCCTCACCAATTGTTATATCAATCAAAAGTTTTATGATCAGATTGTTGTTGTTTGTTTGGTGAAATAGAATATACTATATCCTATTCAAATGTCCGTGTTGATATTCTAAAAATGTATCAGCTCATTTTATTTTTCAAAAAGTTGAAAATGTTTGAATCATTGTTTTGGCGACAGCAGCCAAATAAACTGAATTCACTTTTTATGATTTTAACTGTATTTTTCTTTACAACCAAATGGTGGGGACCCTATTTGTTTTCCCCTTTAACATACATAGAAATTTTGTTCTATTTGCATGATTATTTTTGTAATTTTTAGTTCTTCATATAAGCTGTGCATCAACTTGCAATGGACACCATCTTATAGAAAGGAATAGGCCTGTATTGGTAACCGAGCTTTGTTTTGTTTCATCTGCTTGCTTGGATAGATACATTTAATCTTCTGGATAATCATGTAGAGATTTGCTGATCTTGTGTGTTGAGTTCTTGAAAGCTTTAGTTATTTTCTAAGCATAACATAGTTTTGTTACAAGACCACAAGCTTTTGGGTACCCAGTGGCAATTGAACTCACTACTCAATAGTAATGATCTGTGAGTCCAGTTGGCTAACTTTTATACCATGACAAGGTAACCATCTTTAGTTATTTCAATGAATATATATAGTATTTTAATGAATATATACATAATTTATTCAGTTGTTCAACATAAACTGCTGATTTTGCTTAAATCTTAATATCTTTACAATTTCCTTATAAAAATAACATTATTTATATTTTTGGATAGAATTTGTTGATTATTCTATAAAAATTTCGTTTAATTGATATTTACTATGTTTTTCTTAAACAGATTTGGAAAATCTTTCAACATGATTTCTGATTTTATCATACAGGTATCAGATCAAACTGGGTCATGATAGATCTGAAGTTGTGAAAAATACAAACTGTACTAGCATAGTAACCATTAAAAATAATTGATTATCCATGTATAGATTGGTACTTCTTCCAAGAGTATTTGTATGGTCTGCCTTAGAACAAAGTGTCACTTCCTGGCACTTCTGAGATTATATATATTAGGTTGTTTGGAAAATAACGGCTGATTCCAAATACCAAGTTTATTAATCAAATACTGTATGGTACAAATGTTTTAATCAGTCAAAACAGGGACCATGTGTATCTGCGCTGTTCTGACACCAAGAACAAAGCCTGTTTATGCCTAGTTGATAGAACTCCTGAGTTCTGGATTCCAGAAATTCCTTAAATGTATTCTCTGCATCTACAGAGACACTGAATTTCTTTGTCTTTGAAAGTTGTTCAAGTGCTTAAAAAAATTGAAATCAATAGGTAACAGATCTGAGAGAATGGTGGAGAGGACAAAGTTTTGTAGACTAAGTAAGATTGATAATGTAACATGTTTGTGTAACCATGCCGTGCATGAGTATCATAGGCAACACATCTTTTTTTCATCTCAGGGTTCAGGGGTCTATCTTATCTGCAGAAAATGAATGGTGAATATTTGAGAAAAAAAGCACATTTTAAAACAAGCTATAGATAATGATACAATATTCTCTAGTAATATTGTATTGCTAAAAGTTGGTATCTAGAGTCAGATATTATTTTCCAAACAACCTAATACCTAAATGATGAAAGTGAAAGAGATGGCTATTTTAGGTACTACACAATTCAAGTTACAAACTTTTGATTCAATCACTTTTTAAGTGAATCATAGAAAGTTAAGCATAAATTTATCTGTTTTTGTATTCCCTACCTTCCTGTGTTGCATGATGTATGACTTTTATTTCCATTTCTTGAATGACCCATGTGGGTTTTTACAGGGTCAGAGTGCTTGCCCAATGTGCAAGATGGACTGCCTCACAGGGCACTGCTATTTACCCATAGCTGGGGAAGAGTGGATTCATGCCTTACTTCAAGGGCATCAGTGCAAAGTGAACACAAACTGCCTTAACAGGAGTTTGAACTCTGTTCACTGATTCCATTTTTTTGTGCCATTATCTGTTAGGCCATCCGCACTACCTTCAATAGAATATACTTTGAGAGAAATGATAGAAAGAGAGGCGGAAAAAAAAAGGGTGAGAGATATGAGAGAGAAAATGTTGAAAGTGAAAGAGAGGGGTGTTATTCAGGAAGAGTTAAAGAGGGAAGAGGCAAACATGAAGGAAATGATAGGAGATCATTCAAGTTAGGAGTGTCTGAGGAGAAATCACAAGAATGAGGCTTTGACTTGAACCAACCATCTTTAAATGTCATCCTTGCAGTATTACAACAGGAAGAAGCAGAATGAATAATAATTCATTTCTTTCTTCCACTTGGGTGACATTGAAGCTAGAAGTGAGTCATGTTGAATCTGGCCACTTTATGCTGATCACATGACCAAATCTTGAATCAAATAGAAACGATAGGGGATGGTGCATTGTCAGATGACTCTCCATATTGAATCATCAAACTTTTTTTTAGAATGGATGTTGTTGATGAGAAACACTCTAACATATTTTCCACTTAGCTTCTGTTTCCAATTTATTTCCTTTTTTTTTTTTGTTTTTCTGTTCTTTTAAATATTAGGTGTATTATTTCTATCCAAGTATTTTCTTACCAAACAGGTATATTGTCAAACTAAAATTTCAGAAGACCAACTTTTAGAATCAAGGATTTCTTTTAAGTGTAAGGTACCATACAAGGTGAGTTGGAAAAGAGCTTTTGTATATCAATTATGGAATGTGAGGTTTTGCTGTGCTGGTGAACTCATAGTGAGCTATTAGGTGTTTTTATTGTGATTGAACACTGCAATCATATTGCGTTTTTATGAAAAGGGGAACCCAAGAGATCTCAACAACTGCAGGCCAGTACACCAACTCAACTACATCTACAAACTTTTTATCATTGTGATCACCAACTGAATCGCCAAAATGCTTGATGAAAACTAACCATGGGAAGAAGCTGGCTTCAGAAGAAGTTACTCAACCATTGAACTCATCCATTCTGTAAATTAACCAAAAGATAAAGCAGCAGAATATAAAATGCCACTTGCTATAGCATTTATCAACTTCAAGAAGGTCTTGACTCAGCACCAATAATCTACAGTATTTCTGCTATCATTCAGCAAGGTGCAGACCCAATTTATGACAGAGTATTGATCCTCGGGAATCTAGACAGGGAAGATAAAGGAATCAGAAAAGAAGGTGAATATCTAAGTAATCTCAGATTTGCAGACAGCATTATCCTTTTTGCTAAGAATCTTCATGACCTCCAGATGATGTTGGACAGACTGACCTAAGAAAACCAGAAAGTTAGTCTTCACATAAACTTCAGTAAAACGTATGTCATGTACAATGAATATGTTGAAGACAAAGACACAAAAATCAAAATCGAAGATGAAGAACTGGAGAAAGTAGTCCACTTCATCTACCTAGGACGACGAATCTCCATGAAATCCTCAAGAGAAGAAGAGATCAAGCAAAGAATCACTATAGGTTAGCAATAGGCATGCTCAACCTTCAAGGACAAAAACTTCTGTGCTAAAAAGAAGGGTATACAACTGATGCATCCTCCTGATAGTCACCTATGGAGCTGAAACATGAAATCTAACCAAAAAATTAACCTTTAAACTTAGAATCATGCAATGTGCACATGAGAGAAACATGCTCAAAATAACATGGAGAGATCATAAGACAGCATAATATATTAGAGGAAAAATAAGAGTCTGAGATATAGAATCCATATGAAAACTTAAATAGCAATGGCGGAGTCATATTGTGAAAATGGCAGACAACCGCTGGACATCATGACATGGATCCCCAGAGATCACATGCGAATCTGGGTTTGACAAAATAAGATGACAGGTAGTACTGATTCCACAAAGCCTACGCTAGTGAGGAAGTTCTATGTCCAACAATGGGCACTAAAAGGCTGATGATGATGATGATTAAGAAATATGAAAATGTCATGATAAAAGGTATGACTAGTGATAATCAAGCTCATGTTTCAGTCTCTGCAACCATATTGAGAAAATTAGATTGGTTTTTCTTGAAGTTGAATTTCTTGAGGCTGAATCATTTGTTAAATTTCATGTTTGGTCTGAAAAACTGAAATCAGTACAGATTGCATCTGATTTATTATCATTGGACCTCAACCACTCTATTGCAGTTTCAATAGCTAGTCCCACACTCAACCCTTCTTCTTCATCCAGGCTTGAGACTAGCTATAGCTTTTTTTTTTTTTTTGGTCAGTGTCACTTTCTTTTGGATGGACTACTTTACATAATTATAGGCCTTTGTGATCTCCTGCAGTTTCAAGAACATGGCTTCTTTTTAGGATTTTTTCATTAATTGTTTCATATTGTCCTCTATAAAGTTTCAAGTTACAGATTTTGATCAGCATTGAGCCCTTGCTCGTCCTGAAATTTCTGACACATAATTTTTTGTGCAATCATCTATATTTTCCAGGTTGAATATTGAGATTCATCATATTTTATAACTCCAGGTTGTAGGTCTCTTATCTCATGTTGTCCAAAGTACCAAAAAATATAGAGCATTTATCTATATAATGTTTACTATAGCAAAAACAAAAGATTGCATTGTTTTTCACTTTTAAAAAATACATGAGGTCTGTTCAGGAGAGAAACAAACATTTTGAATATCTCAAGAAATGATTATACAGCCTTGATGTGATTTGGCAACCAATCAGAAGGGACCTTTCTAGGCATATCTGAAAACTCTCCCATGGGATTACTTGGTTGGTTGTAAGATGCCATTGAGTGAGCTTGTGTATTGTGTGAATGTCACATTCATAATGACCATTCTCCATGATTTGTATGGGGCTTTTTAGCAAAATATTGCATCATCAGGTCTGCCAACCATCCCTACAATCCGGATTTGATTCCCTGTGATCTTTGGCTTTTCCCAGACCTAAAATCACCAAGGAATATCTCAGACCATGGACCATGGCAATCCTGGAAGGGGACTTGGCAGATTGTTTTGAAAAGTGGAACAGATCCTGGGGTGAGTATGTTAAATTGAATAGGGAGTACTTTGAAGCATACTAGGGCACCATTGCCCTAGATAGGCTATTTTCTTTTCATTAATATCATATGGCTTGATACTGTTCAGACAGACCTTCTACTCTACGATGATCTGTTGAATTTCATGGCTATGGCTTCCAAATAAATCTTTTAGTATAGTATCAGGAAGAAGACAGATTTACTGAATACAAAATGCATACACACACACACACATCTGATCTAACTGGTTGGGATATGTTGGAGTCTCTAAGAGTCCAGAACATATCACACAAGTGTCATCATCATCATCATCATCATCAGTCTTTTAGCGTCCGTCGTTGGACATAGACCTTCCCCAGGATTTGCCACACTTCTCTATCATGGGCGTCACGGAGCCAGTACTTCCTGAACTTGTCTAGTTCATCTCTCCATCTAATATTTTGCCGGCCTCGGTTGCGCATATGGTCTCGGGGAATCCATGTTGTGAGTCGTGATGTCCATCGATTGTCAGCCATTCTTGCAACATGGCCAGCCCACCACCATTTGAGATTTTTTATGGATTCTATGATGTCTCTAACTCTTGTCTTTTCCCGGATGTGTTGTGCTGTTTTGTGGTCTCTCCATGTGAGGCCCAGCATTATTCTTTCATGTGCACGTTGCATGGTTCTCAGCTTACGGGTCTGTTTCTTGGTTAAGTTCCATGTTTCAGCTCCATAAGTGACTATTGGGAGGATGCATTGGTTATACACCCTTCTCTTTAGGATTAATGGGATCTTATTATTTTTGAAGGTTGAGCTAGCTCTGCCAAAGGCTTGCCATCCTAGTGTGATTCTTCGCTTGATTTCTTCTTCTTTTGAGGGTCTCATGGAGATTCGTTGCCCTAGGTAGATGTAGTGGTCTACTTTCTCGAGTTCTGTGTCCTCGATTTCGATCTTAGTGTTCTTATCTCCAATGTGGTTGTTGCTCATGATCTTCGTCTTGCTGAAGTTCATGTGCAGGCCGACTTTCTTGCTCTCCTCATTTAGTTCATCTATCATTAGTTGGAGGTCGTGTAGGTTCTCTGCGAAAAGGGCTATGTCGTCTGCGAATCTGAGGTTGCTCAGATACTCGCCGTCTATTTTAATTCCTTTACTCTCCCAGTCTAGCCTTCTGAAGATCATCTCAAGGCAGGCTGTGAAGAGTTTAGGTGAGCTGGTATCACCTTGTCTTACTCCTTTCTGGAGCTGGAAGGGGTCCGAGTCTTTATGTAGCCTGATAAATGAGCTGCCGTGATTGTATATATGTTTCAACACTTCAACATATACTGGATCTACACCTTGGCGACTGATGGCCTCCATGACCTTAGGGATTTCTACTGAGTCGAACGCCTTTTTGAAGTCGATAAATGCTACGGCAAGTGGTAGTCTATACTCTGCTGCTTTTTCTTTCAGTTGATTTATCGAGTGCAGGTGGTCCATGGTCGAGTAGCTTCTTCTAAAGCCAGCCTGTTCACGTGGCTAGTTTTCATCGAGTGTTTTTGTGATTCGGTTGGTGATGATCTTTGTGAAAAGTTTATATACACAGTTGAGTAGGCTTATAGGCCTATAGTTGTTGAGGTCTTTCGGGTTTCCTTTTTTATATAAAAGCATTATGATAGCAGTATTCCAATCGTCTGGGACTTTACTGTGTTTTAGACACAGGTTGAAGAGGACGGCCAGTTTCCTATTGATGGTTTTGCCTGCTTTTCGGAGTAGGTCGATGGTGATGTTGTCTGGTCCAGGGGCAGTTCCTTTCTTTGTCTGTTTAATGGCTTTCTTCACCTCCCACGGGGTTACTTTTGGGAAGTCCTCTAGTTGTTTGCCCGTGTCTTGCGTATCTTGCTCATTGTTTTGCAGTCCTTGTTTGGACGAATAAAGTTTTTGGTAGAATTCTTTGGCATGTTCGACAATCCTGTCTCTGTCAGTTGTTAGGTTTCCATTTTCCTCGAGTATGCTAGTTATTTGCCTTCGTCCCGAGTTGAGGAGTTTGTTTATAGCTTTGAAGCCCCGACCTTTTTCAAGAGTTGATTCAATGACTGCCGTTGTGTATCTCCTTCTGTCTTCTCTTCGTTTCTTCTTGATTAATTTGTTTAGTTCAGCCTCTTCAATTTTCTCCCTCGTTGTTGTCGGTGGCTTGAGGTTTCTGCGTTTTTCCATGAGATTTTTAGTCTCATCCGAGATTTTGCTAATGGGTTGTTTGCTCATTGGCTTGAATGTAGAGGCTACTTCAATTATTGACGTTGTCATTTTGCTGCTTAGTTCGTTGATGTTGGTGCTGTCTTGTTCAGTAAGAATTCTGAATCTGTTCTTCAATTCGAGCTTGAAAGATTGAACGTGCTCTTTTGGTATGTTTAGAGGCTGCGGTTTTGTATGGAACATTTTCCTGCGTTCTTTATTGGTGTTTATTTGTACTTTACATCGTACCATTCTGTGGTCGCTGCCTACATTGACTTGATTTAGGACTTGGATGTCCTTGATGATATCGTTTTTGTCCGTTAGGATGTAGTCTATTTCGTTTCTTGTTTCGTGATTGGGGCTCCTCCAAGTCCATTTCCTACTGGGTCCCTTCTTGAAGAAGGTGTTCATGATTTTGAATCCATTAGCCGTCGCAAAGTTTACAAGATCTTCTCCTCTCTCGTTGCGTATTTTGTATCCAAATTTGCCGACGCAATTTTCATTTCCTTGTCCTACTTGTGCGTTGAAGTCTCCCATGATAACATTGAAGTGTTTTCTGGTGCCTTGGAGTAGGGAGTTCAAGTCATCATAGAAGTTGTCTATTTCTTGTTGGGTTGATTGCGAAGTGGGAGCGTAGACTTGGATTATATTGAGTTTGTATCGTTTTGAAAGTTGTATGGTGACGCTAGCTACCCGGTCAGAGACGGCTTTGAAGCCAGTTACATTGTCTTTCAGGTTCTTATTGATGAGAAAGCCAACTCCACTTTGTTTTACTTTCTCTTTACCGTAGCTGTAAAGAAGATGCTTGCTTCTCAGTTCGATTAGTTCTTCTCCGGGTCTTCTTACCTCACTAATGCCTATGATGTCCCATTTGACATTTCTGATTTCATTTTCTAGATCAGTTAGGTGCATGTCAGTTGACAGTGTTCTGACGTTGTATGTGCCTATGTATAAATTTGTCTTCTTGTTGACAGTCTTAGAGGTCTGTTGAAATGGTCGTTGTTTGAGCGGTGACTCAGTAGGGACAGAGGGTCCCTTGGTGAAGGATTTGGGTAGTCGCTTTCGGAGCACATCACTCCTACCCAAAGTAAGTGATGTGGCTGAGTCTTTTGGGGCCGATGACCCAGCAGGAACTGACGTACTCTTGGTGTAGTTTTTGGGTAGTCGCCCTTGGAGCATATCACCCCCACCCAAAGCAAGTGATATGGCTGGGCCTTTTGGTACCGAGGTCCCAGCAGGAACGGCCGATATGATATTTGGTGTGCAAATCATGGGGAGTAATGGGCCATGCCCTGCCACGCTGGCCCAAGACGTGTTGGCAGGGGGTCTAGTGGATTGTCCACTGCGGGTCAGTGGCAAAAGAGCTCCACCGGCTCTTGATACACATCCAAACTGTTCTTGTGAAAACAAGAGTGGATGTTCGGAGCACCAAAGTTGAAAAAAAAAAAAAAAAAAAAAAGTTGGATGCAGATTCCGGTGGGGACGACTTGGAAGATACCTCTCCCTTATATATTAAGTTTTTAACTTAGATAAAGTCCACAGGGGCTTAAGTTTATAAGAACAGTTGCAACAGCATAGTTAGTCTGGGGACTTCATTTTAGCAGTTGAAAAAGTTTCAATTTTTTCCATCGTTCCTTGCTAAATAATTTGTGCCCGTCTCCCAGCAAGAATTTACTACTGACAATAGATACGGCCTCAATATATATCCAACCCTACATTCGTTTGTTTTTTATGGCAAGTCAGAGTTAGGTCGAGGTAGTGGGGGAGAGGGGAGTATGGGGTCAGTTTAGCTTTTAGATATTTAGATTTCGGCATTTGGGGGAGGGTTCTTTCTTTTTTTCTTTGTAGATTTATGGTTAATTTCGGGGGAGGGGATTTAAGGTTCTTTGGAATATACGGAATTGGTGCACATTTAGAGATTTTTTCTTTTTTTTTTTCAGTTTAGCTTTTAGATATTTAGATTTCAGCATTTGGGGGAGATTTTTTTTTTTTTTTGCTATTTGACCAACAATTCGATGCATAGGACATTTACAAGCATGTAATACAGAGTTGGATGAATAGGCAGGCATTAAAGATTATCACAGAACAATGAGGAAATGAATAATAAATCAAGAAAATTATATACTCATCTAAATTTGCGGCAATTTTAGTTAGTCTGGGGACTTCATTTTAGCAGTTGAAAAAGTTTCAATTTTTTCCATCGTTCCTTGCTAAATAATTCGTGCCCGTCTCCCAGCAAGAATTTACTACTGACAATAGATACGGCCTCAATATATATCCAACCCTACATTCGTTTGTTTTTTATGGCAAGTCAGAGTTAGGTCGAGGTAGTGGGGGAGAGGGGAGTATGGGGTCAGTTTAGCTTTTAGATATTTAGATTTCGGCATTTGGGGGAGGGTTCTTCCTTTTTTCATGACTAAAAAATACATGGAATACAAAATGAACTGATCGTAAATGTTCATGACCTCTTCATGGAAAATGTTTGACAATCTTTCATTACAAATTGGTTTAAAATAGCTTTTATTTAGCTGCAATATTATTTTTGGTCCTGAAAGATTAATTTTGTTTTTCTACCAGCCACATGTCTGTGTCTGTAAGTTACTGGATTCCTGATAAATATTTCATGTTGATTTATATGCAGCGAGTTTATGATTTCTGAGTTAATAGTAACAGGAGTTTTAGGATGTATGAGATGATCAAAATCTTTTTGTCTTTTTTCCTTTAATTTTTTTCTAAATTTTGACTTTCACTCTCATCTTCACTTTTCTGATCTTAAAGTCTCAGAGAATTTTCTCTAATAGTCATAATAGTTTGCCCAAATGATAGCATGTATCTTGTTTGTAAATAATGGAAAATACATCTTATAAGTTCAGTTTTACAGGTCTGATTCCCAAGCAATAATACTATCTTTATTTAATTTTTTTATCAGATGAAGCATTGTCACCCATTATCAATTTTTTAGACTAGTACTTCTTTCATCCCAGTTTTTGTCCGGGTTGATGCCAGGGTTCCATATGCTCAAGATGAGACTTGAAACTTGCACAAGGGTTTCATGCACCCTAGGCAAGTCTTGAAATTTGCAATACCTGTTTTAGTCTATAGACTATTTTTTCCCCTACTTGGAGTGCAGCCCTAAGACCTCTGTGCCCTACGTGCTCACTTAGGTTTGCCTGATGGATGAGTCAGCCCTGATCTTAGTTGTTTTTGATCGCAAGCACCCAGACACTAATTCTATAGCCATTAGTAAACATCATGGATTCAAAGGGATTCAAACTCGTATCTCTTTTGCCCCAGGAAGCCTGGTCATCCATATAAGCTGCTCTTACCAATTGACACATGAGAACCATACAGTTTGCAAAAGATCAAATCTAAAATGACTTCATATTTGTAATTGTTTTTACAGTCAAGTCATCAGCAGGAAACTAGCCATCCAATTCAACTTATACCTAAGACAGAGTGAAGCTCCAGAAGATTGGAATACTGCAGTCATAATGCTATTACATAAGAAAGGAAATCCAAAAGATCTGATCAATTACATGCCAATAAGCCTCCTCAATTGCATCAACATCTGGAATGGCAAGCTTTTGGTCGAGCAAGCTCAACCTTTAAAAACAAGAAAATCTCATTTGTTTTGAAAAGGAGGGTAAAAAACCAATGCATCCTCCCGATATTCACCTATGGAGCTGAAACATAGAATCTAAGCAAAAGATTGCCCCTCAAACTGAGAACCATGTAATGTGCACATGGGAGAATCATGCTCAACCTCACGTGGAGAGATCACACAACACCACAGTAAATTAGAGAAATAGCAAGAGTCAGGGATAACATAAAATCAATTAAAAAAACTCAAATGACAATAGGCTGGACATCTTGCAAGATGGCAGACAACTAATAGACATAACGACTCACAATGTGGATCCCCAGAGATCACATGCAAAACTGTGGCTGGCAAAATGTAAAATAGCATAACAAACTAGACAAGTTGTTAGAGTATTGGCCCCACAACGCCCACAATGGAGAGACTGGCAAATCCTGGAAAAGGTGTATATCCAACGATGGATGCTAAAAGGCAGATGATGATTATGATTATGATGAGTATGTGGATGTGATATCTAACATTATCATTAAGTGGACTATACAGAAAATTGTAGTACTTAAATCCAGTTTACTTTACTAACATGTGTTACCTATCAGTTTTGTCAAAGTAGTAATTTGAAATGTTTCAATATTGTTACATTCAGAATTAATACTTCAACAAAGCCAAAAGACAAAACATGTTACTATGGTAAACTTAATCTAAATAATACTATTTTCTGTATTCTCCGCTCAATAAACTAGTAGGATTAGTAGCAGCAATATTTTGTTATGTTAGTCATCATCATCATCATCATCATCATCACCACCACCACCACCACCACCACCACCACCATCATCATCATCATCACCACCACCACCATCATCATCATCATCATCAGTCTTTTAACGTCTGTAGTTGGACATAGACCTTTCCCAGGATTCACCACACTTCTCTATCATGGGCGTTGCGAAGCCAGTACTCTCTGGACTTGACTAGCTTGTCTCTCAATCTAATATTCTGCCAGCTTCGGTTGCACATGTGATCTCGGGGGATCTATGTTGTGAGTTGTAATGTCAATCGGTTGTCTGCCATTCTTGCAACATGGCCAGCCCGATGCCATTTGAGATTTTCAATGGATTCTATGATGTCCCTGACTCATGTCTTTTCCTGGATGTACTGTGCTGTCTTTTGGTCTCTCCATGTGAGGCCCAGCATAATTCTTTCATGTGCACGTTGCATGGTTCTCAATTTGCGGATCTGTCTCTTGGTTAGGTTCTATGTTTCAGCTCCATAAGTGACTATTGGGAGGATGCATTGGTTATATACCCTTCTTTTTAGGATTAATGGGATTTTCTTATTTTTGAAGGTTGAGCCTGCTCTGCCAAAGGCTTGCTATCCTAGTGTGATTCTTCACTTGATTTCTTCTTCTTGGGGGGGGGGCTCATGGAGATTTGTTGTCCTAGGCATATGTAGTGATCTACTTCCTCCAGTTCTGAGTCTTCGATTTTGATCTCAGTGTTTTTATCTCCGATATGGTTGTTACACATTTGAAATTAAACAAATTTGAAATTACAACAATCCTTTATCATTTGTGGGGGTTAGGGGCACCAGGGAGGTGCAAATGTGCTGGATCTGCGAATAGCTTTCGCTGACCCCCTCATCCTTTTGGTCCCCAAAAGCCATAACTTTCCCAGCCACAGTAACTGTCATTGCCATTCTGCATTTCGTTCTCTGCATAGTTATTCACGTTTTAAAATTTTAAAGAAGGAAAAGAACTTACGTATATTTTTTAATTAGTTTATTCACAATGCCCATTTTCCAGGCCCTGTGCTGTTTTGGGGAGGGGTGTTGGGCAAAACATCATATCAACCATATCTGTCCGTCAATGTACCATCCAAATTTTGCTATCCACGATTTCTGTTTTTTAAACAAACACTTCATAATTCCCATATTATAAATGTACAAATAAATAAATGAATACAGTAAAGTATACACTAAAAGAAAATATACCATCAATCAGAGAAAACCGTAAATTTCATAAAACTACTGCACAGTGAATTAGGAAAATTCTTCATGTCTAAAATGCTGTTCTGCTAACCTGTTCAGAGTTTGAATGAATTTTCAACCATGATTATTTCCAGGTTTATACTGTTAGTTGATGATTTCTTACAATCTTTCTCCTTTTTAATAACCCAAGGATTATTACGATAGAATTGATAGATTAGTTACAGACGTTTTTATCAACGCATGTCACTTTTGGTCAGTTGCTATATGAATATTTTGACATTTATGATTTCCTAAACTTTTTACATTTTGTTTCTCCTATACAGCGTACTTCCTATGAATGCATTTTTTTTGGGGGGGGGGGATATGCCACAAAACTCAAAAAAATATTCCTATTGAATTATTCAAGACTGAATTGAAAAATATTGAAATCATGAATGGAAAACCTGTGAATGGCAAGGGGTAGCCGTTGAAATTTTGTTTCCTTGGGATAATTTTTTTATTAATTGCTGAACTAACCAGGCACTGGGAATGAACGAAAAATCAAGATTTTCTACCTGGCTTGCTATTCTACCACTGAAAAAATCTCATAACTGTATAATAGATAGCAGTATTTGCTA
Organism: Thysanoteuthis rhombus; assembly: GCA_963457665.1. Taxonomy (NCBI): domain Eukaryota; kingdom Metazoa; phylum Mollusca; class Cephalopoda; order Oegopsida; family Thysanoteuthidae; genus Thysanoteuthis; species Thysanoteuthis major. The sequence goes on from OY735206.1 coordinate 50,588,288, forward strand.
ATGACTAAATTCAAATGCAGAAAGCGGTTTCTTGATTGCATAGACAGTTGTCAAAGATAAACAAATTGGGGTAAATGCTCACTCCCAAAATACCAATTTTTTTCCCAGTGCTTTATCTCTAGTCCGAAGATACTGGATTGTTATCTCAAGTGGTGTCTGGTGGTAGGCAAGGAAAGTATGGTTGGGAAGATGAACACTTGACAGATTATTGTGATGAGGGAAGACTTGATGGTTACTGTTCTTGTGTGACTGATGAAAATTGGCTGCCCCCCCCCCCATCCTCTGCGCATCAGTCCTAAGTGTTTAACATCAAAGACACTTGATCCCTGGTTTCCATTGTTGCTCTATAAATGTCAACATAATAAAGTTCACTTCTGTGGTCAGAATTGATTTCGGCACGTTTTCAGAAGAAATCTGTTAGTGAATTATGAATACTAAGAAAACATTGTGATTTTAATGGAAAAAAAGCTTTTAACGCATTCATTCAATTGTTTTCTTGTTAGAAACCACTAACGAACACTGTCAACATGTTTTGTTTTTTTTCAGTTTTCAAGCTGGTCCAACTGGCTGGCTAGAACAATGGAGCTTAGGGGCTGAAAATTTGAGCATTTACTCTTTATGTCAAGGAGAAACTTTTTTTTCCTTTACACCCCTCAATACATTTTAGTGGGGCGGGGGCAATCTGCAAGGAGAGTTTATGCTGAATTGGTCCCTTAATTTGTGTCTGGCAACATTTGCACTTGTTTTTTGAAAATTCAGACTTTTATTTAGTGATAGGGGTAACTTATTCATTGATCACCCTTTTTTTCCAATTTAGTAATTGATCATCCCAAACACGGCATACTGCCAAATAGCATTGGTGATGTGATAGTTTCTATTAAATAACTAACCAGATCTGTTCACCCCTTTTTTAGCACATAAGTTTACCAAAGCTCTGTAAATAAGGATGGATAGATATCCCTCAAATTATATTTTTAACATAGTCATCGAGTGAAAAAAAATATTTCTAACTAAATGTGGTAAGAGAATTGAAAAATAAATGTTTCTGAATAGTTTGCAATTGCACTGTATCTTACAGAAGGATATTTCCAATGAAGGATAAAAAAAAGAATTAAAACAATTAAAAAATGTGAAAACTTTTTTACTTGCTGGGTACAATCTATCGAGAAAAAAAGAGGAAAGGAGGAAGAGAAGAGAGATTTTTTAGTTCATGATATTTTCTCCTCTTTTTGTCCGACAGAACTGGATAATACAATAATGGAAGTTGACCTTTGAATGTTACCAAAGGTCATCACCACCTACCTTATGTTCATCTAGGAGTTAAGTTGCCCTTGTACACAAATTTGCTGCTTGAGGTGTGCAACTGTCTTTCTTGAATTTGAAAATGTACCACTAGAGGTATCACCAGAAATCACACCACCTATCCTATGTTCATTTTGGGGTTAAGTTACCCACTTACATGAATTTTCAGGTTGTATGGTCCAACCATTTGGGAGCCCACAAAAATGCATTGTTAGAAACAAAAAACATTTGTCATCTTTATAGTATTAGATTACATATATATATATATATATATATATATATATATATATATATATATGTGTGTGTGTGTGTGTGTGTGTGTGTGTGTATGTTTAAGAAATGGCTATAAATGGTCTGAATTATACTTTGCATTATTTTATTCAGATACTTCTTCGAAATGGTCTCCCATTGTTACACAGTTAATATATCATTCAATTTAGACGGCGTAAATAGAATAAACAATTAAAGAAAATGTGGCTGCTTCAGGAATCAAACCTGCCAACGATAGGATAGCTTCTTAAACATAGCAATGCACTTACCATTGTGCTAAACAGCCTGCCAGTGATGCAAAGGCCAAATAACTGCTTTCAACTGCAGTAGCCCCATTTTCTTTTATTGTTTATTCAAATGAATTGACCATGTAATGATGGGAGATCATTTCAAATAAGTTTCTGTATTGTATGACTAAATTTATGATTCATTTATTTAGGTATACAAGCATACTCTTTAATACTCCATAGGACTTCTCTTTATGACTGACAGAACTAGATAATACTAAATATGATAACAGAATTGGAAAGGAAAAAATATACTTCTAAATCATCTTTCATTGCGTGGTATCTTATGACCTCTTAATAATATAAGATATGTAGAAAAAAAATCTTAAATGCATAACATTTCTAGTTACTGGATACAATTCATTGATAAAAGAGAGGAAGAGGGGAGAAGTATAATGGTCTTTTAATGTGAGGTATTCTGAATTAACAGAATGTAAGAACTCACAAGTCAAAAGGCAAATATCAAGGGATTTAAAGAAGAAAGAAGACTTTTGTCAGACTCCGATCCAAGTTGGAGTTGACTATATTTTTCCTCTATAACAGAAACAATAAGAACAATCCTCACCTAATTTGAGGTAGTAAAACTTACACAGTCTGACTATTACATCACCTCAAACTGAATCTCTATATAAAATTAACATTGGTAGGCAGGTATCTTACCAACTGAGCTAAATTGACTGGTCTTATATACCAACAAATTTATCAATTATATATACAATACAAAAGTTGATATAATCATGGAAGTAAGAGTAGAGGTTGATCCTGCAGCGGCCAGCCTTGTTACTTTACTTCTCTTGTTCATGTACAAAAGAATGCATATCTGGATTAAGTGATTGTAAGTATTGACCAAACATTTTGGATCTAAAACTTTGGACCATGCATCCAACCATTATCTAGATCAGAAGATGAAAAAAACTAGACGTCAGTCGTATATGTAATGTCACCATAATGGACAAACGCTAAAATAATGCGAGTACAAGTATTTAAAAATTCAGCTAAAATCACTAAGAGAAAACAAACCTCAGCTAACATCATTTTCACTCACTAAAAAGTGAATGCGTAGGGAAGGTAACTGTGCATGGATCCATGCCAAAATCCAATTTCTTCTTACATAGCTCCCTACCCACCCTTCCATAAAGTTTCATTAAAATTCATTGAGAACTTTTGGAGACATTGTGTGGACAGACAGGACTTTTGAAGATTTTGCATGATGTGGACTCGTATCTAAGATGTAGAGGAAGTAACTGGTTACGCTCCAAAATTCAAGGACATTTTTGTTGCCCATTGGTCACTCTTCCACAAAATTTCATTGAAAGTCATTGAAAAGTGTTTGAGATATCATGTGGAAAGATGGATTAATGGAAGGACATTGGATTATACATATACCTTTCCAACTTCATTGGCAGAGGTAAAAACAATTAGCATTTATAGTTTTTTCCATGAATGGCCTGTCGTATTGTCGAAAGCATTACATTCTAACACTTGAACAATACTCATACATTGAATCTACGCATGCATTCTCTTCTATGTAAACAAGAAAAGAAAAAAAAAAATGAAATAATTCATTTTTGTCTAGTCTTTAATCAAACTTGAATTATTACGTCTATCTGAGCAGAATTTTTTCTCCTCCTCTCTAAGTAACACTGATGTTACTCGGGATGAACTGGCAATGATTTGAAGTGAAAACAATCAAGCGAAGATTTGGCACCAGTTGAAATAAGTAAGAAAGAGATTATATCAATGATCAGGTCAAGGGTTTATACTAAATCTAAATCTCTATTTTGCCCATGTACTGATTGAAATTGATAAAACATTCCATTTATACAGATGCTTTGTATACAAGACTATTTCCTGGCAATAACAAGGAACAGCATTGGCTGAGAGCCATAGCGGCTTTAATCACCTTGCCCTTGGCCAGTATCTGGTGCTGTTACCCCTACCTTTGTAGTGAAGAAGACTAAAAATCAATAGTTTCTTCCACTTGGAGACAACAGTTTGCTACCTCTTCCAGTCTCTTTTCCTTGTTCACTAAAACGAACTAGAAGTATATCATTCATATATCCTGGTCATACACATGAAGTAGAGAGGAGCACAAAAACATATGTAATTTAAGATTTCATTTTTGCATGTAAATAGGTGCGTTGTTGATGAATTGAGAAGGGAACTTGGAAAATTGAGTACATACTTATATAGATAAGCTAAGCTAGATGAGTTAATTTAAAATTAGGTGACTTAATTGAAAATAGTACTTTCAACTACTATATTTATATTCTCAGGGATAATTGAAAATTATATTCAAGCGCATTGAGTGAAATGCTAATTTGGTAGCTTTATAGCTGGACACTGAAGTAGATAGCTCAGTAGATAACCAGGTAGCTACAAGCAAGTGAGTTAACCGAGATACAAGTAATGACAAGTACTGCTTACCTATTTACCTGTCTACTTGCCAGACCACTTTTCTAGTGAGCTAGCATGTTATCTATGATGAAACTCTCTCATGATATTCACAACAATGACAATTACTAGTGCAGAATGAATACCGGAGAATGGGGAAATGAAGCCCATATTGGAAGGTTAGATTTGATCTCCTGCCAATGATAGGGTTCTTGTAGCTCAGTCGGTTAGAGCAGCTGGTATGGATATCAAGGCTTCACTGAGGCAAAAGGGACATGAGTTTCAGTCTTGACAAGAACTTATCTAACCATTTCTGATCCTCACTTTTCACTCACTTCCGTAGACTGATGGCTTAAGTAAGTTGCCATAAAAAGCAACTGAAAGATTAAGATGAAAAGAGGTACTAGTGAAGAATTGATAATTATGATGGTTGTAACTCTAAGTACCGAAAGCTTGTATCTCTATTTATGACCCCATATACTGCTGTTCTGACTAGCATTGCCCTTTTTAGGAATGTATCTGGAGTGTTAATCTAGGTATTTCAACATTTTCCTGTAGATGATAATACACACAGAGCCGTGGCTTTGTGCTGAATCTTTATATGAAGGCCTTAACTGGTGAAATCATTTTAAGCACACAATGTAAATCTTAATACCATATAAAAAAACACTGTAATATCATTGAAAGCCTCCTTTATTAGGACTCAATACAAGATCATCATCTATCACTTTTTTCAAGAGGAGTCAATAAGAATGAATTCCAGTCTCATCTGTTCACATGTTTATACATCTCACATGGGGACTAGATACTCAGTTCTGCCATTTTGTTGGACCGTAGGTGAGATAAAAAGTATGAAGCAAATTCTAAAGAATATATCCAACATAAACCTGGGGAGAATTGAAGAATGCGTTGACTAAAACATGTTAAATACAACAATAGTTGTTCTAACAAGTTTGGAAAATATGTCAAAATTTGAAAAATATATTAAATATTAGGAAACAATTATTTCTATAGTTTAAATGCACAAATAGGTGGACATATTTGTATGTATATACTTACAATAGTGAAGCTAGATATGAATACGCCTATAAATTCTCATATTAACATGAATGCACAAAGGAGAATGTATGTGGAAATGTATGTTTGTGCACATATATATATATATATATATATATATATATATATATGTATATATAACACTCATACAAGATCTGTCCGATATGTATCCAGCAATCTGATACCAACAAAAAAGTTGGCCACAATGGGCAATGACACCTTCATCATTAGTCTTTCATCGTCTGTCCTTGGACATAGACCTTCCCCAGGATTCACCACACTTCTCTATCATGGGTGTTTTGGAGCCAGTGCTTTCTGAATTTGTCCAGCTCATCTCTCCATCTAATATTTTGCTGGCTTTGGTTCCGCTTATAATCTCAGGGGAACCATGTCGTGAGTTGCGATGTCCATCAGTTGTCCGCCATTCATGCAACATGGCCAGCCCGACACCATTTGAGATTTTCAATGGATTCTATGATGTCCCAGACTCTTGTCTTTTCCTTAATGTACATTGCTGTCTTGTGGTCTCTCCATGTGAAGCCCAGCATAATTTTTCATTTGTGCATTGCATAGTTCTCAATTTGCGGATCTGTCTCTTGGTTAGGTTCTATGTTCAAGCTCCATAAGTGACTATTGGGAGGATGCATTGGTTATATACCTTTCTTTTTAGGATTATTAGGATCTTCTTATTTTTGAAGGTTGAGCTTGCTCTGCCACATGCTTGCCATCCTAGTGTGATTCTTTGTTTGATTTCTTCTTCTTTTGAGGCTCTCATAGAGATTCGTTGTCCTAGGTATATGTAGTGATCTACTTTCTCCAGTTCTGTGTCTTGATTTTGATCTCTGTATTTTTATCTCCGATGTGGTTGTTGCACATGATCTTTGTCTTGCTGAAGTTCATGTGTAGGCCGACTTTCTTGCTCTCTTCGTTTAGTTCATCTATCATAAGTTAGATGTTGTGTAGGTTCTCTGCGAAAAGGGCAATGTTGTCTGCAAATTTGAGGTTGCTCAGATACTTGCCATCTATTCTAATTCCTTTACTTTTCCAGTTTAGTCTTCTGAAGATCATCTTGAGGAAGGCTGTGAAGAGTTTGGGTCAGCTGGTATCACCTTGCCTTACATCTTTCTGGAGCTGAAAGGTGTCCGAGTCTTTATGTAGCCTGATAAAAGAGCAGCTGTGATTGTATGTATTTTTCAGCACTTCGACATATACTGGATCTACACCTTGTCGAGTGATGGTCTCTATGACCTTAAGGATTTCTACTGAGTCAAATGCCTTTTTGAAGTCGATAAATGCTACAACGAGTAGTTTAGTTTATATTCTGCTGCTTTTTCTTCCAGTTGATTTATTGAATGCAAGTGGTCCATGGTTGAGTAGCTTCTTCTAAAGCCAGCTTGCTCTCGTGGTTGGTATTCATGAAGTGTTTTTGTGATTCAGTTGGAGATGATTTTTGTGAAAAGTTTGTATACGCAGTTGAGTAGGCTTATAGGCCTGTAGTTGTTGAGGTCTTTAGGGTTTCCTTTTTTTATGTAAAAGCATTATGATAGCACTGTTCCAATCATTTGGGACTCCATTTTAGGCTTGACACACTTATCATAGCACGCTTTCCACTTTAGAAAAAAACTGCAAATTTCATTCTTCGGATCACCATCAATTGCTTTTTTGTGTTCTCCTTATTCTCTATTCTCATCCAGAGTCTGAAGTCTCTTTGGGAAAAGCTAGAGGCTGCTGGGAACTGAATTTGTACAGTAATTGGGTCAGTGGCTGACTGCAATGTTTTGCTGAAAAGCGAAACAAGATGTAAAGAATAACTTGCTTGGTCATTGTGAATATAATGGTCATGCAGTATGCAATCTCACTTGATAATGTCCCACTGCCAACTGAGTAACCCCATGGGAGAGTGCCAGTTCATGCTTATGCAGTATGGTCTCTTCTGATTGTTATACCATAGCCATGCCACTGGCTCTTCAAGATGGCTTGATACTCTCCACATAGATGTGTGCATATATCCATGAACACACTTAGGATACACACGCATATTATACAGGGAAAATAGAAATTGACAATTAAAGAAAGATGGGGCTACTGAAGATCAAACATGTAACCGATGAGCAATGTAGCATCACTCTTAACCATTGAGCTAAACAGCTCGACGGGAAGGCAAAGGTCCAAATAATTGTTTCTTACGCCTTCCTCTCATCTTGTTCATTTGCAATGTCCATGTCTGAACTGTTTTGTTTCCAACAACAACAATTTATATTAAGAAATAGATGTATAATCCAACAAAATATTCATGAATGTGTTGCATCCTTTGAAATGACCTCCCATTGTCTCATGGAGAGTGAATCACTCAGCCTAGACAGGAAGAGAAATAAACAATTAAAGAAAAATGGGACTGCTGTTGGAAATTTTTGCTTAATTGTTTATTTCTATTTGCACTGTTTAGGCAGAGTGATTCATTCTCCATGTAACAATGGGAAGTCATTTCAAATAGTTTCAAATAATATGATGCATTCATAAATATACATATATACACATACTCACAGATTTATTACATAGCTGCTTGATTCTATTATCGCATGTGCATATAAATTTATTCTTTACATACAAATATTAACAAGCATCTATGCATGAATTATGATATTCAATAAATATAACCACAGATAACATATTTTTAATAAGGCTAGCTGAGCCTGACAGAAGGCCATAACTGTTGAGTACTGAAATTTCAAAACAGTAGAGATGGTCTGCTACACAAGCCAATTAAACATTACCAATATGAGGCACCCAACATAGTAAATATATAGATATCTTGAGATCGCAACATACATTTTCATCTCTACACATAGATAGGTGCTCAACCTCACATGGAGAAATGATAAGATAGCACAAAATATTAGAGAAAAAATAGCACTCCAAAATATCATAGAAATTGTTTGAAAACTCAAATGACAATGGGCTGGTCATGTTGAAAGAATGGTGGACAAATGCTGGACATCCCAATTCAAAAATGTGGATCACCTGAGACCATATGTTAAATTGTGGCCAACAGAATGTGAAATGGCATGACAAGCTAGATAAGTTCAGAAAGTACTGGTTCCGTGACTCCCATGATAGAGAGGTCTGGGTGATTCTGGGAGAAGGTTTATGTCCAAAGACAGATGCTAAAAGGCTGATGATGATGATGATATATATATACATACACGAATATCTAATATCTATAAACATACATGAACATCTATACATCATGGATTTTGTTTAACCCATTTGAGACTCCTTGTCAGATATATTCTGAGGTTTCTATAATTGCTGGGATAAATATCTCTTGTAGAGATCTGCTCGGATATATGTGTCATGAAAAAATAAGAAAAATGAGACAATGACGTCATCATAATATGAAACTCATGCAGAAATCAGTTCGCATTATGTGACTGAACAGGGAAAATGAGTAGGCAAACTGATCTGCTAATTCAGTGTTTTTCATCGGTACCGCAAAATATTTCAATGTGACATTTATATGATATTTCTTCAACTGTAGAATAAGAGTATTTCTGGCCTTTTATTATACCTTTCAAAAGTTCAGTCATTAAGCATCTTAATAGGTTAACCTTGAAAGGGTCAATGAGCAGCATTTTTGTTTCTAGTATAATAGTATAGAATGAAAATTACTGAACTTGGTATCAGTCAATAAGTGTGAGTATTAGAAAAAAAAAGGAAGATATCTTCATTGATTTCAATTCATGTATATACAAGATGCTACCTAAATATTTGGGGAATTCAAACAGATTGATCAATTTGTTTACATGTCAAGTTTCTCAGTGTTTCCTTGTGTCTCATGGGACAAAGTATACATCTCTCATTTTCTATCAATTTTTCTTTTCTTCATAGAAGCAATTTCACACCTTAAGTTTCCTAAACTTTTGGGTAACATTTAGTATCATGCACATGCACAGTGGTAAGGCTTGGGTTGCATGATCCCCTGCCCTTTCTCTTCTTCATACCAAGAGTACCCTTTTAGTCAAAATTAAAAAATATATATTTTAATAAAAGACACATTACTTGACTTCCAGCAACTTGTTCCGCTAGTAGAACATTATGTTATTGGGTTATAAGTCCAAACATCCAAATGCAAAAATGTCCAATCGATAAAAGATTGAATTCCTAAAATGTCCAATGTTAAACATGTTCAATAAACAAAAACTTCCTATGCATATAGAACCAATGTAAAAAAAGATCCAATGTATGAAGATATAATTTAAATATCTGTTGTCTCACACAGATCACTTTGTTTATGATTGAATAAAGGACCAGTTGTGAAGTCTCCGTGAAGCCAAACTAGCAACAAAGACAATTTTAATGTGAAGCATATAATCATTTTCCTCATTTTTCTTCTTCTATTAAATGAATCAGTTTCAGGATTATCATGTTGGTGTTCTGGGAAGACAACAGTATGGGAAATAGCTTTTCTCAAAGCAGTATCAGGAACACAGCTCTAGAGGATGGAGCTCAAAGATATTTCCCGGACTGGGAACCATGCAATATCTCAGCTTAAATGGATGGTCGACTCGACATTTATTGAGTTAAATCACACATATTTTGGTAAAAGGGGCAGGAAGAATTTTTCCAAATTTTCTGACTGCTATGGAAGGAGGAAGTTGTGTGGGTCCACTCCTCTACCTATTGTCAAAGGGGTATCAATATTGGGATTGAATCGTGTCTTTTATTTACTTCCAAAACTACCAATCCAAAATTCATTTGATAATGGAATCTTAATGATTCCGTCTAATGAGAAGTGTCAATTATGGCTTAAAATATTCTCTTGTGCCAATGATACTATCCCAGACAACAGAAGCCTTGCCATTGGCGCAAACAATATTCAGTTTCACTGAGCAGTTGTCGCACACTCTAACAGTGAGGTCTGTATCAACCCTTGTGGGGCCAAACCCATATTCCAGGAGCTGCACAGAGTTCAGCGAATGATTCAATGTTTGCGAATTCCAACCATGGCATATACACGCACACACACACATACACCGAAAGTGGGATTGAACACACCTATGAATTCTACCCCGGTCCCACATTCACGCATACACAAATTTCCTCATGCATTTATGAACATGCATGAACCAGTGTTTCATTGCAACAGTGGTAGTGTTCTGCTACATACACACACACACACACACACACATATATATATATATATACATATATATATAAATATATATATATATATATATATATATATATATATATATATATATATATATATATATATATATATATACAGCAACAATTGAATGATTAGAAGTGAAAAGGAATTGCTTCTATCATACTAAATATGCTTAAACCAAAAATTTATACATATGTACACACATACATACATACATACATACATACTTGAATGTACAAATACATGTAAACATGCTCTACATGCCACACATGAAGTACATATGCACATGCACACACATACCGCATACAAACATGTCTCATACACACACATACATACATACTATCAGTAAACATTCACATAACTCGCATATGCTCCATCCTCTCATGGTCACGTGCAAACACATACCACTTATGCATATATGTACACCATATACAAACACACGTATACAAACTACACATATGCACATATACACACATACTGCATACTAACATTCTGTATACCCACATACACATATGCCAAATACTCATACACATAAACATACATGCATATATTGACTTTATACATACATATAAATACATGCCACACATACTACATACATATGTTCACACCAAGAAGACATATATACTGCATAAACCCAACACATACACATGCATACATAGAACATACTATCATGCGCATGTGGATACAAATGCCTCATATATACATACATGACTAATTCTCACACACATGCACTTAAGCACATATGCAATGTACATATACATACCAAAAACAAAAACTTTAAAAATATTATGTTAGTTATATTAGTAAATATGTGGATGTAGCAATTATATACGTTGTGTGCATTTGTGTATACATTGGCCCTTCTCACATTGGGCCTTTCAGCTTTAGTCCTTTTTGCATTGAATTTTATTACACTGGTCTCCTTGGTGTTGGACGTTTTTGCATTGGCCCTTTTGCATTGGATTTTTTTGCTCGTTGGTCATTTTGTCTTTGGACCATTATGTACTTTTTAGTCTATTTAGGAGCAGTTATATAGTTATCATCTCTCATTTGTTATGGTAATTTGTGGTATTAGTAGTTTTAAAGCGTTATTAGTATATTTGGATGCAGTTATATAGTTATAATTTATCATGTATTACTTCTGTAAGTGGTAATTTTTCCAGCTAAGTATACATGCCTGTTATATCAAAGTCTTTTTTTACATTTGTAAATATGAATAGATAAGTATTTTTGGTTTTCTCATTTATGCTATACATAAATATATGTAAGCAGAGTGCAGCTAAAGGAGCCTTTGTGGACCCCAGATTGGGAACAGCCACACTAGATGTTGGCGTGCCCTTTTTCCAACTGAGCCTCTGTTCTTGTGCATATCGCTGATTATCAAACTGCTATCATAGGAGTGCTAAATGTAATAAGATATTTATCACTTTCATTATACTTTGAAGGAAGCATTAATATGTAGGACTTGAAGCTGAAAATGTTAAGAATCAATTATGACAAGATAATAGAACTATCATACCATCACTGTTAGAAAACACATTTAATGAATTCCCTTTAGAACGAGCTCTTCCGGGAAAAAAAGGACAGTTTCAGGCAAAGCCTGACTGTAAAAATTGCAATCTAAGTGCGATCACTTGGATGTGTAGGCAGGCATAAAAATGACTGCTACTAATAGTCTTTTACAGTAAAAAGAAGCATCTACTACAGATTTGCCAATCATATATTGTGATAACTTCCATTCTGTTCAATAATCTGTAAGAAATAATGGCATGTCCCACAGCTGGGAAGAACAAATGGAAAATCATTTTGATGCATCTCTTCTTTGAAATGTTTGTCTTTGTCTGCTAGCACAAAAAATAATTGCTTGCAATTTCTAAGTGAAGAAAAAAAGCTAGATAATTTGTCTTTTATTTAAAATAAAAGATGTTTTGATTAGCTAAAGAATGCTCTCAAGTCTGTGAAATTATCCAACAGATAGGAAAATTTCTGTTTGTGCCGTAAAAAAGTCTCTTTAACTGACAGGAACGGTATTTGATGGCATATAAGGCTGTCTCTCATTTCAGGAGGGAATATTAAGAAAAAAGAAACATATCCCTGAATTCTTCTCATTCATCATTCAGTTTTTCAATTCCTCAAGCTCTGGCCAGTGTGGAACTGGGTATGGAAATGAAGGCTACGTTTACTGTTTCAGCCATTTTTTGGGAAAGGGTAGTCATATATGCCATCAAATACAGTAATTCAACTCGTAGTCTTTTTGAGATTTATGAGGATGAGATTCATTAAATGTTTTAAGCTATAGAAATCTGGATGGGAAGCAAATGGGCACAGTTTTCTTTGGCTTAACAACAACAGATACTATATTTTGATCATAGCAATTGCATTATTATTTCATTGATGCAGGTCTCTCTCTCTCTCTCTCTTACAATGCAAATTGTGAACCATGTTAGTTTACTTTTTTCACTTGTGATAGAAGAAACATTTGAAACTTGGGCATTGTAGATAACTTTTATTTTTTGTCATTTTAAAGATGAGAATCAAAAGACTAACATTTTTCGGGTTAGTAATATTTGTTGTCAATTCTAATGGCATAAACATGAGGACAACATTCCTTCTTTTCTTGATTACTAATCCTGAGCACTGTGTAGAGGTAACAATTGGGACGTATTAAGATATAAAAAAGAATAATAGACAATAGTAGTTAAAATTGATTCAGATTATTCTAAAAAGTCTTTTAAGTTCAGATAAATTTTTTTAATGAGAGTTTTATTTAGTCTGACCTACTTTAAACCTATTTGAAGAATTAAAACTGACAGTGGGTCAAAGGCTTCTAAGAATGCATGATTTTGTTGATTTATATTGAAAACATTATCTGTTGAGAGATGAAGTGTAGAAAAAATGTTGATAAGCAGAATGAGATTTTGGCAGGGGGCCAAACTCCTTTTCTTGTATGAAATGTTTTTCCTGCCATGAATGACTCAACCAAAGTTCTCTTCTGCTAAGGGTCTTAGTGGACTAATCAATTTGGGCTTTAACCAGTGATGGAAATGAAGTGGGGGAGGGGAGTACATGGGACTAAGGTGTATACCTACTTCTCAATTTCATGTGGTTTTTGTAATTTCAATGTCTACTAATGGAGACATTACCATATACCTGGTTCCAAAAACCCAGCCATATCCAGAACCCATTTCCATCACTGGGTTTAATACAGGCACATGCAAAAAAACTTCAGATAGAGAATATACATTTTTATTCCTAGAAAATTCTTAATCTAAACCCCCATAAAGAAAAATGATCTGTTGGTCTTGTACACATTATGAAGAATCTTGAATTTTTTATAGGTGTATATAATTTTGAGAACTACTGGTGGGGGTATTATCAAGAATGCCATCCATTTGCCTGGCCATCGTAGGAAAAGAATTAATTTCTTGGTTTCATTATTTCATTCCATTTATGTATAACTTAAAATATCTGAGTGACGGGGAATTCCTTGGTAATACAAAATTCACTAACTGTCAATGTTTCTCCGACTCATATTGCTATTGACATAATTCAAGTTCAGTGATGATACCACAAACATATTCTGAAACTCTATATAGATTTACAAATACTGATTTTAAAAAAAGATAAATACTGAAATGTTATTTAATTGTAAAAACAGCAACAAGTTTTTCCTACGAAGGACTATATTGATCAAAACAATCTTCTACAGAAATTTAAAGCTGTTACACTTTCAGGAAATTGACTATTCATTCACGTTATACTTGACAATTATCTTAAAAGTAGACAGAATATTTTGATAATTTTCGTTTATGATTTTATGTAATGAAATCTAAGGAACCCATGTTTCTTCTATTTTGTAACTTAATTATTTCTAAGGAGAGTAAAAGAATATAATGTGGTCTAGAGTACCAAAATTCCCTTACCTTTTATGTGATATAAAGCTATGTTGATTGATTAATAATCTATCATTGATTTGTAATTTTCAACAGGTAAGTAATTATGGCGTAATCTCTTTCCTGTCCATTTCTCATAAAGTTCAAGGATAACCTCCAGGAAATGTTTAACATTTGCAGCCTTCCTGTGGCAGGTCAATAAGTTATATCAATTATTTTGGATATCAAAAAAATGTTGATGAATAATAATAAAAAACCCTGATGTTGTTCCATGTTCATTATTGTGATCTCATTCTAAAGAATTCTTTCCCAGCTATTTGTTAAATAGTATCCCTCTTTACTTTCCTCTATACTACGTTAGCAAGGCTGAGAGGGTTTCTGATTCTGACAGGGCATCCCAAGATCCCCATACGCTTTGCCTTGGCATGTGCCCTGGAGGGAACAATCCATCATCTATGGGGACAACACGGAGATCATTCAATTATTCATTCATTATAAAGAAGACAGTTTGCCCCCTGCTTTTTAAAAATTATTTTCCACACCTGCTCTGCTAAGTTTGATCTGATTATTTTACCTCGAATAATGGCTTCCCAGCATTCCTTCAATCTAATTTTTAGACAAAGTCTGACTTCTCCTTCATATTCTCTACATGCAGATTTAGGTCATATTTTTCTCCTGTAAGGACTAACCTTTTTAAGAAGACAGTTTAGCGTGGTTTTGCTATGGGAGACTACTCTGATACTGCATATCCTTATATTTCATCTCAGAGATTCAGAATAAAAAGCCAGGTGGGCTTGGGTCCTACAGTTTGCCCACCTGACCAAGAAAATTTCTTCAGGTGCAGATCAAGGAAGATGTTTAATTTCTAGTATCATAACAACTACAATATAATTTAATTATTCTGCTAATTGAGTTTCATGATGATTTGAATTCCTTTATAAAATTAAACTGATAATTCATTGATATTCTGGCTAATCTTTTTAGCACCTGTGGAAGTTTTTTTGAATTCTATTTTGGGCTTTCCACACCAGTACAGATAAAGTCACTCCTTGACTTTTTGAAAGTTGATATGAGGAAATCTTATGGTAATATGGAAGATATTAGAAGAAAAAAAGAAGATTTTTCAACACATGACTATCAAAATCTTGAAATCAAGATGTGCCAGTTCTGGTAAATATATATTGAATTTTGCATTCAGAATATTTTAAAATACTCTTCATCTTTCATCAGCATGTACTTTTTCTACTCTAATTTTCTCTTAAAAAACATGCAAACAGTAGTGCTGCGAAATCACCCAAGTGGATTTTGATGTGCCGAGATATTCAGTTTGTATACTTGTGCTTATTGGATAGCAGCGATTGCTGTCACAGACTGACTGATTGACAAATCAATATAACAAATGTGTTTCATCATCTACAAATCTGATGTCTCTCAAGTGACATTTTATCACAACGTGATCAGAACATGGAATTCTATTCAACTATGTCAGAATACTGACATGTCTAATACATGAATGAAATTCTATTTTACTATGATATTAGCTCAAATAAAAGTTCTTTCGGTCAAAAGGGCTTTTGAAGATGGGAACTTTGAAAGGTACAGACTCCTAAAGGAAGGTAGATTTTAAAGGCAATGAAGATTAAACTAGTGCATCTATGGTCTGACTTTCATACTTGTTGAGGCTCTTTCTTGATTTGGGTTATTTCTTCTTTGAGTTGTATTTTCTGCATTTCAGCTGCATCTCAAATTACCCCAACACATTTTTCTCTACCTTTCAGTCAGTAATTATTTTTTCTTTTTCAATGTTTTCTTCCATCCAATTATTTTCCTCCTCCTCCATTTATTTTCCTCCTCCTCCTATTATTTTCTTCCTCCTCCTATTATTTTCTTCCTCCTCCTCCAATTCTTTTCCAAAGATGTCATTCTTTTATTTTTTTCTTCAAATTCAATGCTTGTTTTGCTTAATGTTATTGACAAAACAGTGACAATAATCATTTCAAAGACATTCCAGCAATGCAACATGTTTGACTTGATGCAAGTTATTTACACATAGCTTTTCAAAAAAAGAACTACTACAGCTTTCTTACTAGATCATTCATGCATTAAATTCAGTTATTAATCCATCATTTATTAATTTTTGTTTTATAACTTGGAACTCTCATATAAATTCATTTCAAGTATCCACTAATGATCAGACTATGTCAAAATATCATTTATGAAATAAGAATGCTTGTAATGATTAGTGGTGCAGGTGGCATAAGAGCTATAACAGAGCTGATTTAGCAAATTTACCAAAGTTCATTTTAAAATAAATAGCCATTAAAATCCTTGTCTAAGAATTTAATCACCACCTTGAAATTTCAGCTTGAATTCTAGTTTATGCTAAAATTTTTCTAATGTGTCATTCTTAAATAGGAAAAGTAAGGAACAGGGCCATCATAATGAACCCTAATGTGGCTGCACCAAAACAGCCTCTTTTACAGACTTTTTCTTTTGTTGAAATTGGCAAACCAGCTTAATTTCTTATTTATCATTACTTGTTATTATTACCTTTGAAGTGGATAGTGCAATGTACCCTGAGTTTCTAATTCTTCATACTGAAAATTGTGCTAAGCTGACACTACCATTGGGTTATTTTTCAAATTGTGTTTGTTAACATCGCATGATGATTAGTCTCCTCAATGAATTTTGTTAAATCAGCTTGGGCTAAATGATTTGTGTGTAGTTGCCACTGCTGAACAGCAATTTAAAGAATGAATTTTTTCAAAGTTCAATCTCCAAACTCTGCTTTTCATTCAAAACGATTTGTCGTAAATACATTTCCAAAGAATTCAAATGATTTTATTCAAATTAGTCTTATGCCTATGATTCCTATAGAGTTTGTTGAAAGTTTTCTATATGTTGATTTGATTACGTTTGTAATGTATCATATATATATATATATATATATATATATATATATATATATATATATATATATATATACATACATTTATGTTTATTTTCATGTATTTATCTATATATATTTATGTTTTTTATTCATGTATGTGTATTTATGTATGTACATATATATATATATGCATACATATGCATTTATGTACATATATATATGTATTTATGTATATATATATATATATATAAAAATATGAATTTAAATATATATATTTATATACATATATAGATATATGTATTCATGTATATATATATGTATGTATTTATGTGTATACATATGTATTTATGTATATATATAGATGTATTTATGTATATATATATATATGTATTTATGTATATATATTCATGTTTATGTATATATATATGTATTTATGTATATATATATACATGTATCTATGTATATATATGTATTCATGTATAGATATATATATATATATGTATCTATGTATATGTATACATATATGTATTCATGTATATATATATGTATTTATGTACATATACATATATGTATATGATTATGTATATATGTATATATATGCATTTATGTATATATATATATATATATGTAATTATGTATACATGTATATATAAGTATTTATGTATATATATATATATATATATATATATATATAGGTATTTATGTATGTATATATACATATGTATTTATGTATATATATATATATGTATTTATGTATATATATATGTATATATATATGTATTTATGTAAATATATATGTATATATATATATGTATGTATTCACATATATATATATATATATATATATATATGTATATATATATATATATACATTTATACATATATATGTTCTTATGTATATCTGTATATGTATTTATGTATACACATATATATATATATTTATGTGTATGTATATATATATGTATCTATGGATGATCTCCCTACACCCCTCCATAGGGAACCAGGATGCAGATTTCCTTAATCTATGGAACAACAAGATCCACACACTTTCTATGGATCTTTTAGATGACATCATCCAATTCTGCCAAAAACCATCAAAGACACTCTAACAGATATCAGCGAATTGGAACAAAAATTACAACAACACACATACACAGATGAATATAATGAAATACAGGAAGCGATCAACATCAACATAGGAGGAAGAAAAAAACAACCTCACCAAAACTAAAAAATACAACAAACTTAGACACAATATCACACACAGATCTGCGATTCCACAGAATATGAGAGAAATTAAGATACAACCCACCAAAAGAGCCACCAGGCCTCTGCTACCTACCCCCAACCTACCACCTACATACCCAAAAAAAAACAATTACCCCACCAAACACAGATTTAACACTAGACACACAGACACAGGCTACCCAACAAGAATCACCAATACTGACAAAAACATCATCCATACCCACACGAACAACGATAGAAATAGACACACGCATACGAACAAACAAAACAAAAACACCTACACTGGCACTAACAATACTAACACCTATAACAGACACACACATATGAACAAACATAACAGAAACACCTACACAAATACGAATATTACTGACACCAATATTGTGAACAGACACAGCTATATGAACAAACACAACTACAAAAACCAGCATACAGATAATAGGAACAAGAACACTAGACTCCATAAGGTTCTCAGACCTACTACCCCTCATACCCTGCAAAAGGAAAGCCCTAAGAGTAGCATCCTCCCTCAACCCATCACATTGACCCTTGGAAAGCATCCTGAAGACCCAGGCAAACACCCTGACCAGCAGGTAACCCCTACATCAACTCACACACACACACTCTACCAAAAAATGAGGAAAGCCCCCTACCACTAAATATGGAAGGGGAGTTAGAAAACCTGATTCCAACATTAGTAAGCAGTTTAGAAAACTTACTAAAACACTACTACACACCATCAAAATACTAAACTGAACAACCCTCACCACACAGAACACTAATACACACAACTCCTACCATTAATATCCTCACACCCACATCTTAGAAACATTCAATAATGGAAGCTTCAAAGTCACCTAGACCCATAGGAAAAACTTCACCTTAGCCTGTTATAACCCCTGTTCAACTCATAGCCAAAACATTTTCAGTAACTTTTAAGGTTGATACCTATGTAGCTCCATAACCCCACCACCCCTCCTACACTACCCCAAACATACCAGAAAATCCACCTCCACAACACTACCCCCTACCTTGACACACTCTGCCCTCCCCAAGGCAAACTGCTGCTGCTTTACCAAAATCCCAATACCTGCTGGTCATTCTTACATTCAGCAGGAGGCATCTAGTAGCCCTGACAACAAAACTTACCCACAATGCATAGTCCCTGGCAGTGGACTCTGGTTCCACATGGTACATTTGAATCCACACTCACACAACACGCACCACTGATGATGGGAGAAATCCCGAAACATGTATGGACTATTGACATATAAGGATTAATAAACCTTACCACCAAAAACTTCACTCCCGAGTCTGTCTCACTCTCTAAAGTACACATTATATATATATATATATATATATGTATTTATGTATATATATATATGTATTTATGTATATATATATATGTATTTATATATATATATATATATATGTATTTATGTATATATATATATATATATATATATATATATATATATTTATTTGTGTTTATATATATATATATGTATTTGTGTTTATATATATATGTATGTATTTATGTATATATATATAAATATATGTATTTATGTGGATATTTATATATGTTTTTGTACATATACATATATATGTATTTAGTTATATCTATGTATATATATTTGTGTATATATATATACACATACATGTATTTATGTATGTATATATGCATTTATACGTATATATATTTATATGTATTTATGTATATATATATATGTATTTATGTATATACATACATATATGTATATGTATTTATGTATCTATATATTTGTATTTATGTATATACAGATACATATACATGTATTATGTATATATATATGTATTTAAATATATATATTTGTATTTATATACATATATATGTATTTATGTATATATATATATATATATATATGTATTTATATATATGTATTCATGTTTATGTATATATATGTATCTATGTATATATATATATACATGTATTTATGTATATATATATGTATATATATATATATATATATATATATATATATATGTATGCATTTATGTCTATAAATATGTATATATGTATTTATGTATATATATATGTATGCATTCATGTATATATATATGTATTTATGTAAATATATATATATATATATGTATCTATGTATATATATACATATATATGTACTTATGTACATATATATGTGTGTATTTATGAATATATATACATATATATGTATCTATGTATATATATATATATATATATATATATGTATATATATATATATATGTATATATAATATATATATATATATATATATATATATATATATGTATATGTATATATATATGTATTTATGTATATGTATATATATATGTATTTCTGTATATATATATATATGTATTTCTGTATATATATCTATTTATGTATTTTTATATATGTTTTTAGGTATATATATATATATATATATATATATATATATATATACACATATATATATATATATACATATATATATATATATACACATATATATATATATATACATATATATATATATATATACATATATATATATATATATATACATATATATATATATATATATATATATATATATATATATATATATATATATATATATATATATACATATATATATATATATACATATATATATATATATATATATATATATATATATATATATGTATATATGTGTATATATGTTTGTATTCATATATATATATAGGTATTCATGTAATTATATGTATGTATTCATGTTTATATATATATGTATATATATACGTATTTATGTATATACATCAGTATCTATGTGTATATATCTGTATTCATGTATCTATATATATGTATTTATGAATATATATATGTATTTATGAATATATATATATACGTATTTATGTATATATTTATGTATATATATTTTGTATAAATATTTTTGTATTTATGTATATATATATATATATATATATGTAATAATGTGCATATATGTATGTCTTTATGAATACATATATATGCAATAATGTGTACATATATATGTATTTATGTATATATATATATATGTATATATACATATATGTGTATATATATATATATATGTATATATATCTAAATGTATATATTTGTGTATATATAAATATATATATATATATATATATAAATACACACACATATATATATATCCGTCCAGAAAGTATACTGCCATTTTTAATAACTCAAGAACTGCTTTTATAGCCAGGATGTAATTTTGCAAACCATTAGAGAGGACTTTACTGCACATGTATGGATGAATATTCTCCTGTGGGGTTGCTTGTTCAGCAGTTGGATGCCACTGAGTGAGCTCGTGTACTATTTGGCAATCGTATTCACAATGATTGAGCCCACCTCTTCTACACATTTTGTACCGGGCTTTTTGACAAAGCATTGTATTACCTACCTCCCTTTACACTTCTAGCTTTCCACTGTTGAAGAAAAAAGAAATCCAGAACATAGGCAAAATTAGGGGATTGCAATCAGGCAGATGATGGCAGTTACAAAAGAGGACATTGCAAACTTTTTTGAAAAGTGAAAGGAACTCTTGGATAAGTGCAGGGCAACTGTGAGGTCCGAGGAGTGCTTTGAACGGAACAGAAGTATCGTGACTCAAGGTGTGCTATTTTTTGTTCTCGTTAAATGGCTGGATATTTTCCACACAGACCTTGTATATATTCAGATATTCATTCAAATTTATTAAAATATGAAAATTCAGGTTTTTGTAATTCTAATTCAAAATAAAAAACAATATTCAAATTCTGTTGTATTTGCGGGGTTTTTCCCCTCCAAAGAGATTCGCCTTGAGTAAATCAAAATTTCTATTTCCACTGATTTGTTCACTATGAAGAAAAATATTTGCCTGTAGCTATAGCTAAACCAATGTTTTTGTTTTATTTTTACTGGATACAAGAAAAAAATTTTCATCCAATAACCTATAAATAGTATAAAGATATTATTTGATGCTTCAAAATAAAGGATATGATATTTACAATATTGACTGCCACCAAATGAATTCCTTTATATGCAGCAACATTATGATTTATTTAATGTCATTGCTGGGAAGAAACTGCTGGGTATCAGCAAGAGTAGAGATACTTGATCTGAAAGTAAGAATAAATGGTCTCATTAGTCACTCGATAGAAACTGTCACATGACCAACGTCTTTTGGCAGCATGTTGGGGGGATCAATTTAAAAAATTAGAAAAAGGGGTGATCAATGGATAAGTTACTCTTTTCAACTTTTGTTGGGCAGTGATCTCTAAAATGGTCTGTTTTTTTTTTTTAAAAACAATTGCGAATGCTGAAGGACACAAACTAAGGGACTATTTTTGTGTAAACTCACATTGGAAATCAAACCCCTATCAAAATCCCATTCAGGGAAGAATTTTCAAAAAACAAAAACTTTTGTTGACAATGAGGGGTACATATTGAAATTTTCAGCCCTCTAGCTCCATTTCAGCTGCCTGTACTTGCAACACAAACCTGCATGGCTAGCCAGGCCAACTTGAAAACCAAAGAAACCTATGTGGACAGTTTTGGTTGATGGTTTCTAATAATGGAAAATATGTAAAAATAGCTTAGTACAGTATAATATTACATTCAGTTACAGAAATCAGAAAATATCCATTTTTGTTTTTTATTTTCAAGAAAACCAATGGTAAAATTTAACATTTGTTGTGAGATCTTTGGAATAGATAGAAAAAAATTGGGTAGTAATTCAATTGATTACTATAATTGTTGATTGCTATGAATCATTTATTAGTATCATATGTTTATTTATGTTTTATTTATCACTATCATTATAAGATTACTCATAAAATATCATCATCATGATCATCATCAATGTATCACAGTAGCCCACAAATGGCTCACCCAACCAATGGGCTACAGATTCTTCTCTTTCTGCAAATGTGTGTGTGTGTGTGTGTGTGTGTGTGTGTGTATCTCTGGGCATTCCTGGTCAAATTTTTGGGGCTATAGCCTTGAAAATTTGTATGATTATACCGACTAAATACCATCTAAAAATAATTTTTTTGTTTTTGTTTTGAATGGTTTTCTCTCGATCTCTGTGGTCACCAACAATACCCAAATCCTGTGATGGTATTTTTCTGATGAAAGATCTATTTTTTTTTTTCCAGATGATTTTAGGTAATTTTTCAGATTACTAGTTCTGGTATGGTGATCAAATTATGTGGGGTACAGATATCATCAATTATTTTTATTACTATTACTATTTATTTAAAAATTATAATTTCTTTGCTTAAGAATAAGACAAACTATTTACAGAAAGCCTTGAAAGCATCTTGCAGAAAACTGACTGGGAAAGAATAGGAAGAAATATAGACAGAGAATATCTAAACCAGCTGAGATTTGCCAATGACGTCAGAAGCATCATAGGAATTACAGAAGATATTGACTGAATTGGTAAAGCAAAAAAGTAAGCCTAAAGATGAAAAGAGCAAAGACAAAGGTAATGTTCAATGATAAACTTCCTTCAAAGACTTATAAATAGAAAGACCATGAAAGTGAAATAAAACAATGTATGATCAGCGGCTGGAAATCATTTGGTATGAATAATGACATTGACGATCACCTTGTCAACATGCTTAAAGTTCAAATTATACAATGAATGTATGATACCAGCCATGACTAATGGATGCAAAACATTGAGATTAACTGAACAAACTGAGAACCAACTTGGGATTGCACAGAGAGCTATGAAAAGAGCAATGCTAGTAATAACTTGAAAGGATAGAGAAAGATTAACATGGAATAGAGAGAAGACTGAAGAGAAATATATCATACAAATAACTGAGAAACAGAAATAGAGATGGGCTGGACACTAAGCAAGAAGAGATCACAACAGATAGAGGAGCAAAAGACCAACTGATTGGTGCGTGTGGGACAGTAAACACAGCAAGAAAAGACTAGACACAAGATGGTGGAATGAGATGAAAAGGTTTAACGGTAAAACATGTCTGATATTAGTGCAATCCCAGTCATCATAGAATGAAACAGGAACGGCCTTTTCCCAGCAGTGAACTTATAATGACTAATGAAGTTGATGAGGATACTTATTTTTGGTTCATTCATTACTGTTATCATTTTGTGTTTTAATTCTATCATTGATGATTACTATGTTTAAACAAAAAAAGCAGATGCTAATGATTAAATTTAGCATTCATAGTGTGATCTTTAGAGTAGATTACATAATTGAATCTAGTAATTTATCTTATCTAAATTTTATCAGCTGAGCTGTTTTAGTCATTGTATATGGCTTGGTTTTGACTAATTTTGTCGAACTCCAGTCCAAGTCAGAGTCTGGATTTAACTTTTTTTTTTCTATCGTAATAAACAACAATCCTCACCTAATTTTTGGGAGGCAAATCTTCACTGCTTTTCTGTTTTGTCATGTTAAACCAAACTGATAAGTAATACTATCATTTCCCCAAGATTTGAATTCACAAGCGGGTTCTCAGTAGGTGACTCACTTACTGATGCAGCTGAACTCATATGTATCACATACCAAGAAAATTTAGAGTACAAATATTTACAAAGATTACAAACATTAGAAAATACAACTCCTAAATTGGTATTCGCAATTTAATCTTATCCTAATAAATAAATACATTCATACCAAAAAAAAATACATTATTTTATAATCTTTTTATTTATTATATACACAATACAAAAGCTGCAGTAATCATCTTCAGTTGGAATGAAAGCAGGAGGGGAGTTTAACCCTGAAGCAATCAAGCTTCTTTGTGATTCTGTTTCTCAACTGTTTTGGCTGTGTACCCTCCAGCCTTTCTCAGACGTATATGATTTGACAGAACAACAGACATCTGAGTGAAGCTACAGAGTATACAGCTGCGTTGTGAAAAAAACAAGTACAAAATTAATCTGAACCAATAACATACAATTACTGTAATATATCTGTTTATAAAAGCCATTGTTTCTTTTACTAATAGTTTTCTTTGAAAGACAAAAATCCACATGACAGTAATCATTAATTACCACTACCCACAATAGAACACTGTTGCCAGGTTAAGGTTATTCTGACATTTATATGTATCTATGTATCCACGTATTTATGTATCTCTGTACCCATACTTTGTCCAGCCCTAAGCGTTCATAGTAGCAACTTGGAATTTTGCAATCACACTTCCTTCAATGAGTGTGTTTTTGAAAAACCAACCCCCGCATGACTTTTTGCAGGGGCACGGGGTCAAATTTACAATGCTAGTTTATCCCAAATTGATCCCTTAGTTTTTTGATAATTCTGACTTTAGTGTTCACTGCCCAACCAAATGCAGAAGAAGTAACTTATTCATCGACCACTCCCTCTTTCCATTTTTTTTTCTATGCTGTCACTTGACATCTGTCTTCATGATAAAAGGAAAATATCATCACTAGCAAAGTTACATAATTTTATATTTCTAATGTATGACATTGCTTTTTTTTTTTCTAATTTTCCACCCTTACATGAGTTATCATGAAGGGATAAAGATGGCAGTTGTAATATTTTGTCTGTCTGTTTTTATTCTTCTTTATTTTACTCAAGCAATTTATCATAATCCACTGCTGGCTCAAAGAAAAAGCATCTACATAGGTTTGATGAAAAGACAATAAATATCTATATTTCAATATAATCTCTTTCCTTGTCAATGCACTTAGCCAATGCTTACATTAATCCCATGGATAAAACATTATATAAGGAAAATTTCAGATCAAAATTCAGCTGATAACTGTGTTAGATTATGAACTTATTAATTACTTATTAATACACTATAGATTCAATATAATATAACACAATTTATAATCATTCTGTTGGATCACATATATCCATTTTTCAATACATATATATATGTGTGTATATAAGTTATATAGCAAGTAATAATTTTGTTATAGGAAATTTTTACTTAGTTGTTTTTTTTGTAGGTTGAGCAAAAGTTGGATTCATTTTTAAAGCTGTTCATATATATATATATATATATATATATATATATATATATACATACATATATATATATATATATATACATACATATATATATATATATATATATATATATATATATATATATATATATACATGTATATATATACATATATATATGTATAAATAATACATATATATATGTATGAACAGGATTGTTGAATATGCCAAAGGGTTTTACCAAAAACTGTATTCATCGAAACAAGGACTACAAAACAATGAACTGGATACACAAGACGTGAGCAATCAACTCGAGGACTTCCCAGAAGTAACCCTGTGGGAGGTGAACAAGCCATTAGACAGGAGAAAGGAACGGCCCCTAGACCGATAAGCCTTCTCAACTGCGTATACAAACGTTTCACAAAAATCATCACCAACCAATTCACAAAAACACTTGACGAAAACCAACCAGGAGAGTAAGCTGGCTTCAGAAGAAGCTACTTGACCATGGACCACCTGCATTCAATAAATCAACAGGAAGAAAAAGCAGCAGAATATAAACTACCACTCGCCAAATCGACTTCAAAAAGTAGAGATCCGTAAGGTCATGGAGGCCATCACTCGACAACTGTACTGTAGATCCAGTATATGTCAAAGTGCTGAAACATATGTACAATCACAGCTGCTCCTTTATCAGGCTACATAAAGACTCGGACACCTTTCAGCTCCAGAAAGATGTAAGGCAAGGTGATACCAGCTGACCCAAACTCTTCACAGCCTTCCTCGAGATGATCTTCAGAAGACTAGACTGGAAGAGTAAAGGAATTAGAATAGACGGCAAGTATCTGAGCAACCTCAGATTTGCAGACGACATTGCCCTTTTTGCAGAGAACCTGCGCAACCTCCAACTAATGATAGATGAACTAAACAAGGGAGCAAAAAAGTTGGCCTACACATGAACTTCAACAAGACGAAGATCATGTGCAAAAACCACATCAGAGAAAAAAACACTGAGATCAAAATTGAAGACACAGAACTGGAGAAAGTAGATCACTACATATACCTAGGACAACAAATCTCCATGAGACCCTCAAAAGAAGAAGAAATCAAGCGAAGAATCACACTAGGATGGCAAGCCTTTGGCAGAGCAAGTATAACCTTCAAAAACAAGACAATCCTATGATTCCTAAGAAGATGAGTATACAACCAATGCATCCTCCCGATAGTCACTTATGGAGCTGAAACATGGAACCTAACCAAGAGACAGACCTACAAACTGAGAAGTATGCAACATGCATATGAGAGAATCATGCTCAACCTTACATGGAGAGATCACAAGACAGCACAGTATATCAGGAAGAAAATGGGAGTCCATGACATCATAAAAACTATTAAAAAACTCAAATGGCAATCGGCAGGCCATGTTGCTAGAATGAAAGACAATCAATGGACAGCACGTCTCACAACATGGATCCCCAGGGATCACATCAGAAACCGAGGTTGACTGAACACAAGATGGAGAAATGAACTTAACAAATTCAGGAAATACTGGCTCCGCGACGCCCATGATAGAGAATCGTGGCGAATTCTTGGGAAGGTCTATGTCCAACGACAGACGTTAAAAGACTGATGATGATGATGATGATGATGATGATGATGATGATAGGCTCATCAACTGTGTATGATATTTGTATTCAATTGATAAATCCTTTATATGAATAATGTATATATATCACACATACAGACAATATAAATGCAGCTAGAATGCTGAAAATTTGCATATTCACTCCTTATTATGGCAAGAAAAAACGTTTTTGTTTTTTTAAACCCCCCCCCGAATACGTTTTTAGTGTGGTTTCAGCTTACAATGTAAGTTTATGCTCAATTGGTGCCTTAGTTTTTGTCTGGCAACATTTACGCTTGTTTTTAAAAAAAGATTCAGACTTTTTCATTGATCGCTGCCCAACAAAAGGTGAGGGAAGTAGATTATTCATTAATCCCTCCTTTTTCCAATTCCTTAATTGATCACCCCTAAATGGCATACTAATTGGACCTGTTCTTGAATTATTATTACTTGACTTCTGTTGGTCTGTTGAAAATGGATAATCCAGCATGGTTCTTGAACCAAGCCTGCCAGAATATTAGTGTATTTGTATATTTTGTTGCATTATATGCAATGAATGAATAAAGATATGCCTGTGTTCATGTAACATATGCAAATATATACCCTTGCTTTGTTGGTTTTGCAGCAGTCTCTCTTTCAAAATGTTCTTCATTGTTTGTAATAAATCAGCGTTCCCTAATAATCATATGTTGGTCTTAGAAATTGAACACCGGTAATAAAAGAAAAAAGAAAAAACAATATGAAATGAATTAGATAATTATCATGATGGGTTATTTTATTAAAAAAATAATATTATCACCATCTATTGATAATGATAAGATAAATTCAATTTCAATAACATTTTTCCTCCTTGATACAATGAAACTTCGATGCCTCCAACGACACTAATTATAAAACAGAACCTTTTAAAACCCACAACAGCATCATAAATGAGGGTTGCCATGATGAACTGAGAATGGACACTGTAGAAGAAGAAGAAATTCCAACTATATTCCCATGTCTAGGTGATGTAAGCCTTAAGGATGTCAGTACACTAATTTTTAATTAAGAGATGCAGATAACTTTCCTTGACATTTAGAATTGTTCCCTGAGATATAGCCTCCCCTATTGATTCAACAACCAAAGGCTAAATCGGCTCATAACATTTGGATAAAAACCAGTAAAAAAGATGAACTAGTCAAACCTCAACTTGAAAAATAAGCCTGATAACTCTAGTTACCAATGTGGTGCCACTGGCCAATTTTAAAGATTTTATCATCAAACTCCAGGACAAAGTCTGGAGTTGACTTTGCTTTCCTAACACAACAAGAACAAGCCTCACCAAAGAGGGGTGTAATCAGATATTTAAAACTCCCTTCAATGATTTGAACTTACAACCAACAGATTACCTGGAGGCTGTGTAGCTCATTGAGCTAAATTGACAAGTTGTAGATATTAATAAAAATTTATCCAGATATGCACAAGCTTATTTCATTCTAATAATAGATAAATAAATACATTTATAAAAAAAAAAAATTTCTTTAACTTTTTTTGTGTGACATACATACAATAGAATAATCGCTGTACTCATGTCTTGTCAGAATAGAAGTAGGAAAGGAGTTGAACTCTGCAATAGCCAGGCTTATCCTTCAAGTTAAGGTTGTTATAAACAATGTCATTTTAATATATTTAAATATATTAATTTATAAAAATTACGAAAATCAAATAAATAAGTGTTATCATGAATATTTCATTTGATATTATTTTTTTGATTGATCACATTAAAAAATGACTTTGTGGGACATTGGCATGACGATGGAAACTACTGTGTCTCATTCAGCTCAACTTCAACTATCAGAGAAGTACTTACCTGCAATGGGATGGGAATACAGAAAAATAATCCCTGTTTCAAGGTAGCAGATGCGATAGTGTCTGAATCAGTCAAAGAATAGCAATATGGTATCTTTATCACAATGTTATAACTGAGCGTTCAGAAAAACGTCACTTCTGACTTCGAGTCAGCAGTGGGCATTTGTGATTTTGTACTGACACTTGGTGATCTGGTATACTGAATGATATGTTGGTTAAAAAACTTGCATTTCTAAAGTCATTAATTTATTATCAATGGGAAGTTTTTTTTTTAGATTTTACTGTGAAAAGTTGTGCTTGTAAAAAAAGCTTTTATATAATAATCTGGAATATTAACTGTATTTGTTTGTTTTTTTTAATCTAAGAATTAATTGCAAATTACTTCCTCTTGAGATGAGCTACTAATAGTATGTTTTCTGATGTTTGAGTATGGATGAAAATTTTACAGATGAACGACTGTTGTATGATTATTTCTTTTATACTTTTATCCCAAGTCTTTTTTTTTTTTGTAATTAGTATTCTTAAAGATGTTAATTAATTTTCAGCATATAACTGATGCACACACTCGTGAAATACCACTCTGGTTTCTCTCATTCTATCTTAGTATATAAAACACTTCCTAAACATAAGGTTTCCCAACATCCTGATGTGAAAACTATCCATGCACAATTATAAAAATCTCTTTATAGCTCTTTTTAATGTGTGTATGTGTCTGTGTTTGTGTGTGTGTGTACGTGCATGTGTGTGTGTTCTTGGTAAGTTCCTGCAAAAAATTGAATCTTGTTTATTTTCTAGGTTAGACCAGGAGTGTCAAACTCATTTACTATGGCAGGTCATATAACGTAACTAGAGCAACTTGGGCGAGTGAAGAAATGTCGATTCTACACTTGTGCTCATGTAAAACTCTTGAAAAAAAACAAACATACGTGACGTCTGCTGGCCACATGTTTCACACTCCTAGCATAGACTAACACTTGTTTGAGGATGTCTGCCTAAATATGTACAGGTTTCCTCTGCTATCTTGAAGTAGAGTGTTCCTACAAGACCTTTAGTTATCCAAAATGATGTAATATAAACAAGCAATTACTCTGGGAAAAGATTTTGAGCATTCCCAGACCCCTAAAATGATCTTTTTCTACGTCTTCCAGTTACATGCTAAATGTAACACCCGTATGAGCTCTCGAAGACTTTTCAGATACTGCAGGATACATCTTGCTTACAGATGCACAAAGTAAATTGAGACAGTGCATAAATGTGTACAGTCAGTTCAAAGCTATAGTGGCTTGCGATCTTTTGTAAAAGTGAAGTGGTGTAAAGAAAGCCAGATTTATAAGGAGGCTAATTGTACTATTTTTATATTATTCAGAACAATAGTTCCATTGTCACTGAACTGCCACCTGGACTCTTAACTTGTTCTGAAATGTTTCTCATTTATCATAATTGTTTTCTGAGTAAACAATAATCAGGGAGTAAGATTTTTAAAAAATGAGCAAAAAAAAAACCTACTGAAATATTAGTCAAAAAAAATCTATGAGGAACAGGTCTGATCAGTTATCCAATAGAAATCGTCATAGTATCAATGTCTATTGGCAGTAAGCCAAATTTGGAGTGATCAATTAGAAAATTTGAAAAAAGTGATCAGGGGATAAGTTATTTCTACCGCCTTTTGTTGGGCAGTGATCTCAAAAAGAAAGAATCCAAATTCAGAAAGTGCTACGGGACACACACTAAGCAACTAATTTAGCATTAACTTACATTGCAAGTTGAATTCCCAACAAAAAATCTATCGAGGTTAGGTTTTTTCAAGAAACAAAAAAAAAGTTTTTTTCTAAACATGATAAGTAAATGCTAAAATGTTCAGCTCCATTTGTATGGCCTGTATGAGTGATATATACATACGTAGCCAGACAGCCAGCCAGACCTACTTAAAAACAGAAGAAATCTTTTTTGATAGTTCTGGTTCATGGTTTCTAATTAACAAAAAACCCTACAAACAAAATTATTAACTGAAATAATTACAGCTTGGTATCTCAGTCTACTTGCTTGTTTTCCAGTGTACAGGTGGCCGGGTATTTCTTGTGGTAGGAATGATAATGTACCCAAGTGCTCAGTAACCATTTGGTAATTGACAGATTTGAAACAACTTATATTGTTGGATTTCTACTTTAACCTGTCATAAACTTCTTACCTTTACTTAGATTTTATATAGATATATTATATATTTTAATATCCTCTTTTGAAAAAAAATCAAAATCATTGAACCCTATGGATTTAAGGTGTTCAGGCTAAGGGGATCCTTTGGATGAATATTTCTGTCTTTCCTCTATGAAAATATATCAGTATTTTCTCAAATTGATGACCTGTTTTTTTTATGATTGTGGTGATGATATTTATGATGACACTTTAGCAAACTTATTTTTTTTTTTTGATTTTTAGAAATTAATACATTTTTACACATCAAACAACATTCTTTGCAACGACTTCAACTTGAAAGACAAGCCAGCCACCCACAAGGTCAAACTCCACTTTTACTTCTTTTCCAATTGAGGATGATTACTGCAACTTTTATATTGTATATATAGAAAATAGATTTGTATAATAATATATATATATATAATGTATAAGACTTGTCAATTTTGCTCAGTAGGTAAAATAGCCTCCTAACAATCACTTTTGTTGATTTCATGATTTCATATCATGGCTTGGAAATGATAATTTCATATGTAGGTTTGGTTTAAATTGACATGATATGGAGAGGATTGATCTTCTTGTTGTTATGAGGGAAAAAACAAAGTCAACTTCAACTTGGATTGGAGTTTGACAAAAATAAGCCTGAAAAAATTTTTAGACTGCATACTAAGCACTCAAGATAGATTTTGTATTTGCTGGTCTATAAGACACTTTTTTTTCAAAAAGAGTTATTAAATCATTACACTTTTCTTACTTGACAATTGAGATCTGAGCTGACAGACCCACTTCAAATACAAGCTTTAATAAAAACAGATCTTATGATTATTCTGTTCTTGTTTCCTGTCATGATCTTCCTGAGATTGAGATGATATTACCTGAAATTGTCTCACAAGTGGGATACAGGAATCGACTAGTGTAAAATATTTAGAACTGTATATATGTATGATAAACCACACTCTGACCATTCTGATTTGTTGTGGTTGCAAGAATTAGATGGAGCAGACATTCTACAACTATTGTGTTCATGATTTAGTGTTATGAAAATAATTGATTATGTTGGACAAGAAATGAGATCAAAGGTCTGCAAATATGTTCTTGAAATAAAAGGGCAATAGCCGTTTCAAAAGACAAGTCCACCACTCTTAGTAGCAAAATTGGTTAGAAAGTCTACAGAAATGTGAAATTAACAAATCAAATGATCCACGCGTAATTTTTTTGAATTTGCTAGAATTGCCTGATGCAGCAACCAAAAACAAAAAGAAAAGCACCCACTAACTTTACTTGCTGAGCATGGGTTTGATCATAATTATCTGCGAGACAAATCTCATCGATCTTACAAGTGATGGTTTCTGTGTAATGTTGGGAAAAAACTTAGGTCTGGCTTGACAACTGTTGCAAAAGTTCACTCATTATACTAAACTGAAAAAAATGTATGTTGACAGTTTTGCTTGACGGTTTATAATTGGATGACTGTTTGGAATTAAATGGGTTTGAAGATACTTCAGAATTATTTCTGCAATTTGGAATGAAAAGTATCTGTGTTATCATTTTTTGAGCATTCTAGATAAAAGTTGATGAAAAATTGGCCAATGACTCTTCGGATGGCTTCATGAACATATTTCTTCAAAACAGTTTCTCCTTGATCTAGCATTTTTGTACAGTATACTATTTGAATAATCTCCTTACAGTCTTTACAGAAAAGGGATATTATTATAGTTCATGCAAAGAAGGTGATTCATTGAAACATACAATTCTTAGAAAGCAATGAAGGAATGCAAGGGTAGAAAAATCTTGAGGCAGAGAATCCCATTAAGAAAATGAAGTTTGTATCTTTGACACAGACAGATAACAAGATTGTTCCAATCAATCATGTCAATTTTTTAACTGACATCAAAAATGATATGAAACAACAGTGAGTCACCTAATTTTTTTTCATGAATCAACAAAGTCATAACCATTAAAAAGTTCTTATATCCAGCAAAATTAAAATGTTCTTAGGTAGTTCAATATCAACCTTGGTTGTGGGTGTCAACAAATGAAAGCTTTTAGATCTTCATTCCATCAGTAATGGGAATTCTGTGCGTATGCAAATGTAGCAAAATCTGAGGGGCAGAGCATGAGAAGATGTTATTTGTGAGTGCTTCTTGATTTGAACCATAGCCAGACCTTTCACTCTTAAACCAGTTAAAGGAACATGCTTTCAGGATGACCTAAGCCTTCCAATTAGTGAAAACCTATTGCTTGAAGCAGTTTCTAAATCACTTACAGTGTTGCAACTACCATTGGGCTAATTGCCATGTGAGAGATTAATGCAATTCTTACTAACACTTATTTTGGCCATTAAATCTCAC
This sequence comes from Thysanoteuthis rhombus, assembly GCA_963457665.1. Taxonomy (NCBI): domain Eukaryota; kingdom Metazoa; phylum Mollusca; class Cephalopoda; order Oegopsida; family Thysanoteuthidae; genus Thysanoteuthis; species Thysanoteuthis major. The sequence goes on from OY735206.1 coordinate 50,622,775, forward strand.
TGAAGAGTGACTTCTCCTGACAAGAGGGCAATTAAATTTTTTTATCACCTGACAAATTTGATGACATCAGATTTCCATAGCAACAACTATTGCATTTCCGTCTCTATCTTCAATTGGTTTGGATTTTTCTATGCATCATTCTTTTTATCCGTAGCAAACAACTGAATTGAAAAAAAATGAAACAAAGTATTCACATGTACGTAAGATTTGGGGGGGGGCTCTTTGGTCCAGATTTAGCTTCCTGAAACTTCTGGCTTCTCCTGAACTGAACCCCCACTAAAAACCTATAGGAAGGGATTTTCAGAAAAAAAAAATTTTCTCTCTAAACATGATAAGGAGAAAATTTTTGAATTTTCATTCACTTAGCTCCATTGGTGTGGCTTGTACATATGATGCATACGTGGCTACGCAATCAGCCAGACTAACTTAACAACTGAAGAAACCTATTTTGATGTTGACAGTTTTGGTTGGCTAATTACTGAATACTGTTAAATCTTTCAAATTTTTGCCACACATCTGGAATCATATTTCAATGTACAATTCTTTATAGTCTTTTAAAAATAATTATGTGCTCATATCACTGAATAGAATACTATAAAGGAAATATCTGATACCAAAACTTGGTTTCATAGAATATTCTTGTTATAAATAGGAACTAAATTGTAGTAACTCATAACATGTCTCAAAATGGCCCAGAAAATTGCCAAATTTTAAAATGCTTTCCTTTACCAAGGTAAATTTTTTAATGAGTACTTCCCACTGAGCACTAGGGATGGATTGTTTTCAGTAAAACAAGATGTGTCTGGATAGTATCCAGTCATTTGATCTTAACAAAATTGCAGCTTACCTCGGACTGTGGTGCCTCAGTCCCCTTTAAAGTATTCCCTCACATTCATCTGAGCATCTCTTCCAGTTTTCAAAACAGTCTGCAAAAACCTCTTCCATGATAACCATCAGCTGCCTCGTCTTATTCTCCTTAATCATATCAACAGTCTGAAATCTCTTTAGGAGAAGCCAGAAGTTACTGGAAGCCAAATCTGGACCACTGGGGGGGTTATCTGACAGACATAGGTGATGTGATGTTTTGCCAAAAAAACTGTCCAAGATGTGGAGAATGACTCACTTGATCACAGTACACAAGCTCACTCGATGGTTATCACGACCAACTGAGTAACCTCATAGGTGAGCATCTGTTCACGCATGTACTGTAAAGTCCCTTGCCAATTGGTCATGTTACATCTAGGCTTTGCAAGTGGTTGGAATATTCAAAATGGCTGGATACTTTCTGGACAGACCTCAGGTGCATCAGCAAGTCATATCATGATCATATTGTTATGGCTTATAGTTCATTGTAAAATAATTTTTCATCTCAAGAAATATACACTGTTATTTGCAGTTATTCACTCAAATTTATTCTCAAAATCATGGTTTTATCAGGTCAAATAAAATTTTAATATAAAGATCTAACTGAAGAGGAAATGGTAACCTCACTTTTTTTGCTTTGGATCAAGAGTGATTATATTTTGTTCAATGTAGTATACATAATAGTAAAATGTTTCTAAACCAAAATTTGTTTAATTTGTCTCCTAAATCCTCTCAATTTTAATACTTAGTTTTAATTAACCTACACTTGGTATTTTTTAGTTTTATAGGGTTTGTCAAACAACAAATAAATACAAGAAGAATTCTCTCTTTCATATACAAATACATCTTGCTGTCAGAAAGTAGAGCTTTTCGATGATAAAAAAAATTTATTATTTGAAATCGCATGGAGCAAAGTAACAATAGCTGTTAATTCATACAGTAAAATTTTTTGAGCATCCAAAGACACCCAAAATGGTAATGATGGTATGCAAAGCAGAGTTGCTGGAGGTTGGGCTTGTGGGAGGTACAGGAAAGTGAGGAAGGGGCTTTGTGTTGCTTCTATCATGACACACTGAAAATCCAATGCTGAATGCTACTTCGGCTTTGCACCTTTTATTCATAAAAGTGGCGTAAAGTGAACTTTCGAAAATAGGTGGATACCTGTGTGTATGTGTGTGTGAATAAAAAGAAAATATCAATAGGTAAAATGTCATTGTGCTCATATCTAGCCAATCTGTTCCCTCTGTAGTCCTCTTTTGAATACCACTAAATGTTAACCTTTAATGCTCGATGATGTCTTTAGTCACATATACTCTGAATGACCTGAAGCATCAAAGCAAACAAAACTGTTGAACTTTTCATCTACATCCTCTAAACTCACAAAACAAACACAAACTTAAGGTCACAACATTTTTCCTGTTTTAAATCTTCAAGGTTGTTTTTGATGAGTTTAGGTAGTAAAACATAACAAACTAGACAGCACTCATGTCTCTGCTAAAGTTATTGTCACAAAAACGTGAATGAAAATCAGTTTATGTATGGCTACAATGCAGGGGGGCGGGGATGAGTATAAAAAAGTCCTGAATCCACACCAAATCAAATCAAAGCAAAATGTCATTGAAATTTCATATTTTGGGATATATTGTATGGACAATCATAAGTGAATATGTGAATGTATGGGGAAAAAAAAAGAAGAAATTTCTCCCAATCAAAAATATTTGAGGATCTGCTCCAAAATTTAACCAATTTTCCCTTACTACGTGGCCTGACTTTCCAGAAAATTTCATTGAAATTCATTGAGCACTTTGGAAATATAGTGTAGACATGAAGATATGATGCAGGGGGAAGTAACTGTACAAATTCCTGAATCCACGCCTAAATTGAATCAATTTTTCTTCAGTCAATCGTCCACCTTTCTATGAAATGCTATTGAAATTCATTGAGAATTTTCAGAGATATTGTGTGGACAAACAGACAGAGAGATACATGAGTGAATATATTTACCTCTTTAAATTTTGTTGGTAGAGGCAGATGAGAATGAGATGGAATCTCATTTTCAAAGGGACTCTTTTTTATTTAGTTCATCATCTTTATAGCATGCGTTGTTGGAATATAGACCTTCCCCAGGATTCTCCAGACCTCTCTATCCTGGTCGTTGCGGAGCCAATACTTTCTGAACTTACCTTGTTTGTCAGGTCATCTTATATTTTGCCAGCCACAGTTTCGCATATGATTTCTGGAGATCCATGTTGTGAGTCATGATATCCAGTGGTTGTCTAACATTCTTGCAAAATGATCAGCCCATTGCCATATTAAGTTTTCTAATGGTTTCTATGGTATTTCTGACTCTAATTTCTCCTTTGATATTCTGTGCTGTTATGTGATCCCTCCGTGTTAGGTTGAGCATGATTCTCTCTGGTGTGCATTGCATAGTTCTCAGTTTGAGGGTCAATCTTTTGCTCAACTCCAATGTTTCAGCTCCGTAGGTAACGATTGGGAGGATGCATTGGTTGCATACCCTTTTTTTAGGATTAATGGAATTTACCTGTTCTTAAAGGTTGGTTCAACCAAAAGCTTGCCTAGCTAGAGTGTTTCTTATCCGTAAAAGCATTAATGAGAATCCATTGGGAAAAAAACCATCTGATACTTTAAAAAAATTTGGTTTGTAACCTATTTGAATGTATGTGTATGCAAACAATGGCTGGCCAGAATCAAATTTCCGAGAGTAGATTAATAGATCAGTAGCCTGGCATTAAGTTGTTTGCTTGATTTCAATCTGAATTTTCACTGTATAATGTTCAATCTACATGAATAACGTTCAGCATTGAATAGAGTGCACAAGGAAGGGGATTGTTGAAAAATGAATATATGTGTAAAATAAATGCTTTTTTATCATTGATTTACCCTCGTATACAGGGTGGGTGGAAAGAAACTCCCTATCTGAAATTGGTAAAAACTTTAACATTTATTGGTCAATTGCAGTCAAAATAATTTTACTTTGGACTACACAATAGCTAAATTTGTCAGCTTTGTTAAAATTCAATGTAAGCAAAGGTGTTATCCACCAATTTTTGGATGGCTTTGATAGATCACAAAGGGAAGTCTGACAAAAGCACGTCAAATATGCTCTTTGCAGCTGATCCAGAATTTTTGATTTGGTGTGATATACATCCTCCCCTGCCCACATCCACATTAGTATATCTCTGAATTTTTGAGATGAGGTATTATTATTATTTCTATTATTATTCTGACCATCCTCATCTTGGTTGTTTTTCATACAACGTTTCGGCCGTTGTACTCTACGGCCTTCATCAGGTAGGTGTGGGGAAGTAACGAACCAAACCCTTTATTTAACCGACGGGAGTATATTGACCACACTCCCCTCTTAGCATTAGTATTATTATTATTGTCTCACACTGGGATTGAACCTAGAACCATCAGATTACTAGTAATTTTGTCTGATTCTGTAATCAGTACGCTATGTGTCCATGTGAAAACGTTGTATGAAAAACAACCAAGATGAGGATGGTCCGAATAATAATAATAATAGAAATTAGAATTATTATTTACAAAAGGTACATATAATTTCTAATGGAGAGTGAATTCTCATCCATTCTGTGAAGGGTATATTGATTGAAGTGGAATAGTAGACAAAAAAAGTAAAGACTAATTTACAATATTGATACTATTTCTAGAATGCTACTATTTTAGCCATGGCAGGGGCAGAGAAGAGATTATTTCATACCTTTCCCAAGTGCTCTGTTGCTTTGCTGATTCCATTTTTTGTGCTGGTAACCATAAGGCCAACCACACCATCGTTGCTATTAGAAATGAAGATATTCCCCCTTTTTTGCCAGACCATTTTGCCTGATGAAATAACATCATGTGGAATCTTCGAACTCTCTATTTAATTAAGATAAACCTTGATATCTTTTATTTCTAGCTCTGCAAAAATTGTACCGAAATTTATCTCAATAAGAAAGCATAGATTTACAGACTGGCCACTAGCAAGAAGACATTTATCAGAATTCGAGAACAGAATTTTCCATTTTTTTGCCTAAGCAAATAGACTTTCCAAGAGGTTTATTATGGTCATAGATAATGTTATCAGAAATACCAAACACTTCATTTAAAATGAACTAAAAATTATTATTAAATTATTCATTACATTTTTTGTAAAGTTGTTTATAAAAATGAATTTAATAGCATAAAAATGAATGTAAATTGTTTCAACTTTCATATCCTCTGCCTAATATTATTAAACTTAGAATGTTTTGAATTGTGCTGTTTTTTGCACTCTGAATAAAAATTTTGAAATCATCAAATTGTTGTGTGATGCTAAAAAACTGACTGAGCATGCAAAATAGTGCTCCAAGCTGTCTTATGTCCTTTTTTTTATGGTCTAGATATGATGTAATTTTACATTTCATATGAAAATCAAGGTTTTGGCTCAAAATGTGATGCTTTCCTGGCATAATTTCAATAGAAATGTGTAAATTTCTGAAAAAATACATATAGAATTATACTGTTTGTGCACGAATATTCGTAAAATAACCCAAAATTTTCCAGGAAAAGAAACCTACGGTATATATTTTTCTCAAAAGAGGCCCTGAGAAGGTTGCAATGAGAGAGAGATTAGTTTGTTTCTATTTGGGAATTCCATAACAATCTTATCTTGAGAAACGGGGTAATTCCTAAAAGGCAATTTTCTTTTCAGCAGAAACTTCATTACATTTACTCGCAATCTATCATATATTATCAGCCAATCATATTCCACCATTTTTTTCTCCTGGGCCTGCGGTCATCTCACCTGGCAGCCATTTTGAATTTCTTTCCACCATGAATGAGTCCCTAGCAAAGTTTAGAGACTGTTCATCAACTTTGCTCTCATCCGTGTTGTGCCTGTATCTAAATGATGATCATGGTTGCTGTCTGTTTAAAAACTACTGTGCTGGACATTACTGTCAGACAATTTGGTAAAGAGGAGAAAGAAAAAAATGCCTTTCTCTGTTGAATGAGGGACAAGTCAATGTGTTCATTCAAAACTGTATTAGAGATATAATTACTTGCTCTCTCTTCTCTTTGGTTGATTGGTTGGTGGAGGAGGTAATTGGCTCTAAGATTAGACAAGTAATTAGTAAGAGGTGCTAAACCTAAATCCCAATTGTTGTAATTTCCTATCCTCCTCATCGGCTACTCTCATGAGGGGATGCGATGGTTTGCTCAATTCCTGTTCTTGATTCTCAGATTTCTGCTGAGAGTCACAGATGAATAAGTGACCCAAACATGTTTTCCATCTGAAGTTTGGAATGACAAGTCACATCAATTTTCAATCCTTAGGGACAAAAGATAGAAAAAAGAAGAGATTATATGTCAGACTATCCTATTGTTCTCCGCTTATCTCTAACAGGACACTTCCAGTTTATCTCCGGGTCATACTCCTTGCCAAAAATTTCTTGGTAATTTCTCCAACTTAAGTGTATGAGTATTCAATTCCTGTTCATGATCCTGATTCTAGATTTGTTTCAATATATCCGTAAAAAACAATGCACTCAAAAAAATACACTTGTTTCTCTTTTTCTACTCCTCAGTGACAAATATTAATGCATTTCAAGTTCTTCTATAACCTCAACTCTTTAGTCACAAATATTAATGAATTTGTTTCCATCTAAAATCTATGTTTTGCTAGTGAGGATGAATGGTGGAATACTAGTATTACACTAAGAGCTTCTAGAAAGTGCTGCAGAAATATCAGCAGTTCATTTCTGATTTAGGTGGTGCAGACTGCATTATAAGTATGACTGGAATGATCCAAATAAAATAATGAATTTTTGTTTTTTTTATTAATCCCATGGCTACAGGTACACTTCTGCTCTACCAGCAAATGGTTGATGGAAATGGTTATGTAATTACTCGGCCAGTCAACTTCGGGGGGGAAAAAGTAAGGGATTGAGAAAACAATCACTCACAACGTCAGATCAGCTTTCAATAACAATCACATACTTAGATAGTGTTCTCCAACTTTGTTGTCTGATCAGCTGTATTCTCCATGTCAACTCTCCACAAATGCTGGTAAATACAGATTTGTACAAAGAGAAATGCCTTGAAGCAAGTATGTTTATTTGCAAATGGTTTTTGATTGGCCAAAGTTGACACTTTGCATGGTGTGCCCTATTCTCCAGAATCAATAGACCTGAATAATAATCATTGACGCAGATCTTTATCAGAAAAAGGATTGGGATCTACCAACAAATGTTTTCAATAATATTTAATTGAACAAATCAGAATTGTCATGTATTGTCTCTTAGAACGTTCAAACCCAGTCGTGTTGCACATGTGGAAAGTGATTGCGAAGAAGCGTAGTGTGTCTTGAGTATGGATCAAAGAAACACTCTGCTGTTGTCGTTCATGAGTTACTGTACAACCAAAAGGAGAATATGTCACTTTAGTTGATGAACTGCCAGCAAAGAAATTTTGAAAGATTGTTGATGTATTTTGTAAACTTACTATTTTTGTATGTATTTCAGATCATAACTAGTACAAAAATTAATTCTTAAAATTATAACAATTTTATGTAATTTTCCATGCATTTTGTCATCAGCATAAAAGTTAATTGCTAATTTTTGAACCTCATAGTCCTAATGAGGGTATGAAAACTACAATTGTTCTTTTGATGTGTGTTCTAGAAAGAGAGTGAGAGAGAGAGAACATGCACGCATGCTTCTTACAGAAGAAATGAAAATAAGATAAATGCTGCATTCAAGTTCCACTTTTATCTGAATTTGATTGGGAACTCTTCTGGTTGAAGGTAGATTATTTCAACATTGATAGTTTTGAAAGAATTAAACTATTTTGCTTTTTAGCCACAGTTATGCAATATCATCTCCATTTTATGACGAACAGAGTTTTTTCTTCCAGTTTGTTTATATGTCGGCTTGTTAGAAAAATGTTTAGAAAAGTGAAAATTATTTCTCATTGATATTTTCATCATTATCATTTGTAATGGTTCTTTTAAAAATTTCAACAAAATTGTCATATTGTATTGGAAAAATTAAAAATCTATAAAGAAAAATAAACTTTGTTTCAAATCCTGCTTAGCAAAACAGAAGAAGAAATTCATTATGAAAAGATGCCTTGGGGTAATCAATATTTAATTTGTAAAGAAGAAAGTATGGTAGATTCTATCAATATTTTTTTTTTACTGATTCTCCAAATTATCCGTCAGAATTCTAACAATATCCTACACACTTACTTGTTTTTTGAACAAATATTGATTACCGGTATCTCATTGATTTTCAAAAGTGATAACTGTAAAAAAAAGTCTGAATTTTTAAAAAATGAACGTGAATGCTGACAGACACAAAATTAGGAGCCAATTCAACATTAACTTACATTGCAAATTAGATCTGCACCAAAAACCTAGGGGAGGGTAAAAAAAAAAAAGAGAGCCTGTTTTTCTTGGCATAATATGGAGTATATATTGAAATTTTCAGACTCTCTAGCTCTTTTAGTGTGCTTTGTACATGTGATACAAATATAGCCAGCAGTATTTGAAAACTGAAGAAACCTATTTTCACAGATTTGGTCGACAGGTTCTTATATAATTTTGTACATAAAACAAGCATGCTTAACAAAGGAAGACTTGAATGATGTTGGCAGCAATGAATGATTTAAACATTGGATTGATCAACTACAATGTCTTGTCATCATTGGAAAAACAGAACATAATATTCTTAATCAGATTTGATTTGTTAATTTATCATAATGATACATCCTTTCTGTCTACTGATCATTATATCATTTGTTTTTTCTTTTTTTTTTCATACATTTATGTATATGATCATCACTGTCCATGTGATACCTCCAGAAGTTCCAAATTTTGTGGGTGGGTGGACGATAGGCAACAAAAGAATTTATCAAATTTTAGCAAGGATCTATACACAAGTTCTTCCATGTATAGTAGTTATATGTTCAAAACACATAAGATTGCCAAAATTTCATGTCTGTCCACATGATATCTCCGGTGGATTTCAGTGAAATTTTGTGGAAAGATGTGAAATGCACCATGAAAGAAGGAATCGAATTTAGATGCAGATCCACTTACAATTACTCCCCTTTACAATGGTATTCCCAGAGGTATGTGCTGTCTTGGTGCTTTCTAGTTCAATGTGCTATCCTATTCTCTCCTGCTCTTTACAATGAGTCTTTTAATTGACCTCTTGTATCCTTTGAAACCAGAAAAAATGACTTGTCATTTTAAAAAAAATATTTAATCTTTGTCTATTCTATCTCACCCTAAAAACTAATTTCATTGACTTTTTGAGACCATTCATGAACCTGAGTTTTGATACCTTTATAAGCAAAAAATGCTCAAATTGTTTATCATCCTAACTTTAATGCGTCTCTCCTATTTTCAGGTTTGTGGGGGAGGGCTTTGAACAATAAGTAGCCATTTCTGATAGGTAACCATTTTTAATTCCTTTGTTTCACCAACTAATTCATGTAGATGAAATGCATAGTCTGCATAACTGTCTACTATAAGGATTAACTCAAAACTCCAAGGACTGATTAGAACTTGAACTGGAAATCAATGCCTTTATTCATTTGAATGTAATCTCGTAGGATACTCCAGTGCCTTGAGTCTGTTCATTTCATATAGTTTTCCTGCATATTGACACCCATTTGATTCTAAATTTGGTAATTCTTGACAATCCTATATCAGTGAACTTCAGTATTATGATAAATGTGTATACACATACCAGTTTTTTTTAGATAAAGTTTATTTTCAGCTAAACCAATCATAGGCTTTGATTATTTCTAATGGAACATTAAGCGATCAAAACAGATGTTATCATGTATCATTTATGACCAAAGTATTGATTTTGAATAAACCTTTTTACTAAGGATATACTTACTCCTTTTAGGATAGAACATGTACTTTTGATAACAGAGTTTTCATGTTGAAGAATTTGGTTATAAATGATAAAGGATAATATTTGTTTTGATTGTGTAATGTTCCAGTACAAATTATAAAATCCTGCTTATGTCTGGTTCAGAAGAAAATTGATCCTCTATGAAAAAAAGTGGTAAGGTTACATTCAGTCATTCTGTATATATGTGGATGAAAGAAAATTGGAGAAAATGCATTATTTTGCGATGAGAGTGTAACCATTCCTAAAAAGATTGTAAGACATATAATCATATAATAACAAAGTAAATCCTTTTATTGAGAAAAGGTGCTGGCTGCATTAAAACTAAAGATTGGACAAACAAACATTCTGGATTGAACTAAAAAGTTACATTTAGAAATAATTCTGCTGGTGAATGTAACACTCATTTGATGAAGGATCAAGAGGATAGCAGGTGTCAAAACATATGAAAGAAATAGAGATGACAGTCTGAATTTATCATGAAGCCATGATCATATCTTATACCAGACCTTCAGACAAGCATTAAAGCATGCAAGTTATAGAAAAGTAAAATAATCCAGTTCTGGTGTTTAAGAGTTGAGAAAATTATTTTTATGTATTTTCTACTTAATAGTTTGAAAATCAGCAACCTTCTATACCACAAGGTTGAACTGAGTTTCAAGATGTTCATTTATCTTTCTTGGCTGATTTTATTTTATCTCACTAAATGTAGAATGAAAATTAGAAACTGTCAACATAGATTTCTTCAGTTTTCAAGTAGGGCTGGCTATGTATGTATCTATTATGTGTATAGACCATACCAATGCAGCTAAAATGGCTGAAAATTTCAACATTTATTCCTTATCATGTCTCGCAAATCTTTCCATGTATGTATTATGAAAATATGGACTTTTTTAATGATCACTGCACAACAAAAAGTGAAAGAAGTAACTTATTCATTGATTATTCCTTTTTTCCCTCTTGATATTGTTCAATTGATCATCCCGAATACAGCATGCTGCCAAAAGGCATGGGCTGCATAATGGTCTCTATTGAATGACCAACTTGACCAATTCTTTTCAAAACCTTTCTCACTTACATAGTGGCAATTGGCGTAGCTGTCTAATCTGCATTTGTTCCTTATTTTTGGCAATGAAATAGAAATAGTTATATTCATTCACAGCTTGCCAATTCACTTCAATTTTTTTTTGAGTCTGGAAAAACCCCAACCTCTAACTTCATGTTCTTAAAATGAGCTGGTATGAAAGACAATGTCACCTTTATGTATGTTGTTTTCTATTACACTTAAGCAAACAGAGAGAGACGAGGGAAGGAAAGCAAAGATTGAGTCTCTGTGTTCATGTACATGAAGACAAACAACTGTGTGTTGCTATGTACATCATTACTACTACTACTACTACTACTACTTCAAAGTAAGCTGGAAAACACAATAGGCATTTCTGATTTTTAATGAATAAAAACTGATATTTTTTTTATATCAAGAAAGAAATTTGTTTTTCCCCCTAATTCTGCTACCTTATTTTTTTAGAATTATCGAAAAACAGAAAATATGAAGAGTTGTCGAAAATGGAATAAAAAATTATTTTCATTTTAGGTATATGTTTTTCGTTTCATTCATCATCAGTTTTTTTGTTGTCTGTTGTTGGACATAGATCTTTCCCAGGATTCCCCACACCTTTCTATCTTGGGCCTCGTGGAGCCAATATTTTCTGAACCTGTCTAATTCGATTCTCCATCTTATAATCTGTTGGCCTCGGGTTCTGCATTTGATCTCTGGTCATCCATGCTCTGAGTTGTGATGTCCATTAGTTGTCAGCCAATTGGCATTTGAGTTATCTAATGGTTTTCTATGATGTCTCAAAACTACTTTTTTCTTTGATATATTGTACTGTCTTGTGGTCTTCCATTGTGATGAAGAGCATGATTGTTTCATGAGCACATTGCATGGTTCTCAGTTTGCAGGTGATTCTCTTTGTTTGGTTCCATATTACAGCTCCATAGATGACTACCGGAAGGATGCATTGGTTGTATACTCTTCTTTTGAGGACTAATGGGTTTTTCTTGTTCTTGGAGGTTGAGCTTGCTCTACTGAAGGCTTGCTATCCTAGTGTGATCCTTTGCTAGATTTCTTCTTCTTTTAAGGGTCTCATGGAGATTCATTGTCCTAAATAGATGTAGTGGTCTACTTTCTCCAGCTCTGAGTTTTCGATTTTGATCGCTTTGCATTTGTTTCCAATGTGTTTGTTGTATATGACTTTTGTTTTGTTGAGGTTCATGTGAAGGCCACCTTTCTTGCCTCTTTCATTCAGTTCATCTAGCATTAGTTCGAGGTCTTGGAAGTTTTCTGCAAAAAAGGACAATGTTGTCTGCATAGTGAATATTAATCACATAACTTTTGAACAAGATTCAGTTAAAATTTCAGATCAGTATTCAGCTAATAACTAAGTGGCAGGCTACATACTTATTGATCCAGTCTTATATGTCGTTAGATCAACATATTCATAGCTTAATGATGAAAAAAGCATATATTTTACACAAAAAATATTTATTTTTCATTTCCTTGTCAATGCACTTGATTCAGCGATGAATTTTAATGACCTGTATTAGAAATTATTTAGTGGTTATTTCAGATCAAAATTGAGCTTATAATTGGCCTGGTTAATCACTCAATAGAAACTATTGAATGACCAATGTTTTGTTAGCTGCATGCCATGATGGGGGTAATCAATTAAAAAATTGGGAAAGGGGGGTAATCAATGAATAAGATCACTAAAAAATCTAGTCTTTCAAAGAACTAACATGAATACTGCCAGATACAAACTTAAGGATCAATTTATCATCAACTTACATTGCAAATTGGAGCTCCAACTAAAAATTGATTCAAATAGAGCATTTTCAAAACATAAAAAGGTTTTTTTCTTCACTTAAATAGAAGTAAATGTTTAAATTTTCAGCCATCTAGCTCTATAGGTATAGCCTGTTGACAGTTTTGGTGACAGTCTGGGTTGACAGTTTCTAACTGTAAGTCAGGCAACAGACTTATTGATCCATCCTTGTATGTAGATGAAAAAAAGTCACATGCATTTGATATAAATTGATATATTTGTGCTAACGTATTTGTGCCTACACTGGGCTCCTTTATAATTCAGTTATCAATTTATGTCTCTCTATAGAATCTTTTGATGGGACTTATTGTCCTTTATTCCAACTAAGATCAAAGTAGTGACCATGTCTACAGATAATCTTGGCATCAAATCTGCTTGTAATTTCCTCTTTGAATGATTGATGGAACTTCAGCTTCCATAATATGGAATCAACAATGGTATACAAGAAAAGTGAAACACTGGAACATTTCTTCCTCCTAAATATCTCTTGCCGATGTACAAAACCTTCTTTCATGCATGTTTATAGGATTTATCATCTTGATTGAAAATGAGAAAATAGAAAAATTTCTATCTGATACTTTTGAATGTTAGTTGAGGTCTTTTTACTAAGAAAATGGCTCCAAATCTGTTGTTTGACTTATGCTCAGGTCAGTCAAAAATGACCAATACTTTTTCCTATCTGAATATAGTGTTGATAGACACAATGTATACAAGTGAGTGATAATGCTTGTTGTTTGAATTCAATTATCATTCAGTGCGATTCAGGTAGTGCATAGTGTTTATTATTTAACGTCCATTTTAAATCCTTATTTCAGATAAATTTATCATCATTGATTAGAATTTTATTTCACAACCTAATAACAACAATCAATGTCTTAAAGCTGGAAGAAATGCATGTTTCAGAGACAGCTGTCCAAGTGCCATAAATGGTGTTATCATAGAGGATATCTACTATGATGATGTTTTGACAAAAAAACAGACACAGCTTATATTTGTGTCAATCAATTTTCTCAAATTTGTGCTTGAATCTGAACTCATCTAATACTCATGGTCAAGTTATATTCAAGAATATGTGGTAAAAGCCATAGACTGAAAGTTTGATAGGTAACAATGAAACCCAACAGAAATTTAAGAAAAAATACACGTCAAAAATTAATATTGGTTGACACTGCTTCATTTATTAAAAAATAAATCAAGGTAATCAAGGTTGCTACTACTATTACTAGTGTAAAAATTATGACAAATATGATGTCAAGAGATCAAGAAAAAATGAAGGCTAGGTTTAAAGGTTAGATTTAATCTTCTGTCTGTATGGTTAACCAGGCGTTCCATGGCAAAATGGTTGTAAGTTTGAGTCTTACTGAGAGCTTATCCTTCATTTCTGATACATGCTGTTCACTAATGGCTGCAGACTAATGCTCTGAATGGCTGCAATAAGAATAAACTAAAATTATGATGGAAAAAAAAATAGTCAAAAATTAGTAATGGTTGGAAAATTGAACTTTCATTTTGTACCATAGGAACAATTTATTATAAAGAAAAATTGAAACATTCATCGAATGATGTTCATATGATTTATAGTGTTTTTTAAATCATCTTTTTCAAAGCAATTTTCACAACCCTATCTGAAAACTCAATCCGAGTCATCTTTTGTATTTAAAGGCTATAATAAATCATATAAAAATGAAAATTAAGGCTTCCAGTGTATATCTGAAAAATACTAAATGCTTTGTATAGACTTTGTTTATTTATCATTACTGCATCAGAATTATTAAGAAAATTCTGATATCAAATTAAGTGGAAAAAAAGAGATGTTTTTCTCTCCTTACAGATTTTACACTGAAAGAAGGCTCTAGAATAGATCAGCTGGAATGTTGTAGTAACAACATCAATAGCATAAGGAAGTTTATATGTTTGGCTGAAGTTTAGAATTTAAAAAAAGCTTTTTATACAAGATAATAGTGCCAAGGTTTTGAAAACGGTTTCAATATTACCACTGAAAAATATTGTAGATTATAGCTGATTAATAATGATATCACTTCCCTGCAATTGTTTTAAGTTTTTAGATTTTTTCATTATTTTTTAAAATTATTTTCGATTATTTACAGATTTTTTAGGATTTCTCAGATATGTTGCACCCTCAGAGTTACCGCCCTTTCAGTTGCGTTACCACATGCTGCCTCAGCAAAAAGAGAATGGTTATCTAATGGGTTGGTTCAGGGGTTCAATGCAACCGAAATAAAATAGGATTTTCATTGTATACTATAATGCTATTGAAGTTGATTGCAGTTTTTCAATAAATTTGTTTTTGAAAGCAATTTTGTTCTAATTCAAGCAAAAATACATAGAGGAAGCCATTTTCGATAATCATAGATAATGTCATCAAAACCTTATCGTTATCAAAATCAGCCTTTATTTGAAATGGATTAAAAATTTTGATTTTATGTTTATTTTCATAATGTAGAGTTGTTCATAACAATGAATTTATAACAATTGATGCAAATTTAAAACAACGAATGTAAATTGTTCCAATTTTATATTCTTTGTTTGATGTTATCAGCCCCTTACTCTTATCTAAAAAGACCTTATTCCAAAGTGATCACCATAAGTGGCTTCCTTTCTATTTGGGTTCTTGGCTACATAAAGGCGTGATGATAAAAATCTAGCTATTGCATCAAAAAAATATGTTAAACAGAGATATACAGACATAAAGGTAAAAATAGCCTGATGGAAATGGGGAAACCAAATTTTAGCTTCTGTTAAGATTTTTATAAAAATGTTTCAGAAAACAAGCTAAATAAAGGTGCTCTTTGAATTCATTCAAGGTTTTGGTTTGATTTTCCATTTCAAATTTAAATCAATGATTTTATATTTCTGCTTTCATTACACCCAGTATTGGCTTTTTCCTTTAAAATATCCACTTGCCAGTATTTTCATTTTCTGCTCTCTTATTTTCTTGGGAAGTTTCTGATTGTCAGATTTAATTAAAAGATTTGATATTCATGTTTTCTACAAAACATTTTTACTTTATTGCTGATTATAGCACAGAGTTTTACTCAGTGTTGAAATTTATTTAATCACAATATCAAAATAGTCTTGTGTGTTTTGAATTGGTTAGGCTGTGATCATTTATCAATTCTTCCAAGGTGATGCAATGCAGCTCAAAGGTATTTTAGCAAGGGAGCCCTCCTGTATTTGTGCATGGATAGGCACAAAAATTGTGCAGTTTAGCTGGTATTTTGTCACAGGTGTCACAGTGTGCCTACTGGCCTTACCCTATTTTGTGCACTAAGGAGATTCTGCTGAGGAGAATAATCTAAAAAAACTAGGCATTAGTGAACTTGTTTTGCCTGAAGACGAGACAAGGTCAGTGGCAAACCATGGGTGCTGGGGATTGCCAAGCAACATCTTGCAGTAATCTTGATAAAACTGGAGATCTTATATTTTTATGTAATATCTGGAACAAATCAAATGGTCTACCCAGTGCTGGATTAAAATTTTGTAGGCCCCTTCGGCTACTGGTGCAGCGAGGCCCCTAGTGATATTTTCAAAAGAAAAAAAAATGTTTTAAAAAGTCAAATCAATTTTCTCAAGGCATTTCAAACATTTGCTCTGCATATTTTTGCTTCAACAAATTTTTCCAAAACATCAGAACAGTAAATTGTAAGTTCTTGAGAACATTGTTATTTTAGTTGCCATTTTTGCAAGTCTGTTTGTTCTTGTGTCATCTGTGAATATTCTTTAGATGTTTCAGTTTAGAGAAACACTTCTCTCCATTTCTATTAGTTATCATTAAAAACAAGAAAATCTGTATGGCCAATTCAACATCAAGGAATGAAGAAGTTAATCCATTGTTAACCACTAGGTGATAGAAATCAGAAGCTTTTTATGTTTCATACTTGTCACTGAATTACCATGTCCAAGACAAATATATATACAACATATCAATTGAACCTTTTTAAACTGAAGATTTGGAGTGTTGATTCAGCATTCACTAGTGAAATGACCATCAATCTTTAGAAACCCCCAGTTAGTGGAAGCTTTTGGGCTGCAGCCCCTAAGGCCCAGGCCTTAATCTTGCTCTACCATGTTAAATAAACTTATCAAACGGAAATTGACTAATAAAAATTTGATAGGTGAAGAAAGATTAAAAAAGTCACAGTTTCAAGACACCAAAGACTTCCTTAACTGTTTCTGTAATAGGCATTCAGAAGTGATGTTTTATGCAGTAAAATTAGGATTATATCTTTTGTATTCCATGCAGCCTATATTATATTAGGTAATCATGGTTGGCTGATTCTGATATATATTTACGTCCTTCTTGTTCTCTGGTTGCACAAAATCCACCAAACTGCTGGTTACTTGGAACGTCACCATGAGTCACTCACAAATGACTTCACTTTTACTCTTAATTACATTGACGTCAACCTCTGCTTCCAGAACAAGCCTCATCTCAAACTGCGACTTTGCAGTAGAGTGAGACTTGAAGCTCAAGACGAGATTTGAAACTTAAAGCACATCAACTACTTGACTGTTCTCCTCCATTTATACAGTTGACACCCCAACAAATGAGAAATGGTGGGAGGTGATGTCATGGTAGTGGTAAGAGTACCCAAAACCAGTCCCTTTTTAGAGGAGTACCCTTCATTCAATTATTCAACAATCTGATTGAAAAATCAATGCATTGATTTTTACTCAAAATTCTTTTTTCCCCAAACTGAGGTGTACTTAGAATGAAATAATAAATGAACAGAAGTATCTCAAATAATGAAAAAAAATATGCAATCTCAAAAATTAATTTCTGTATTGGAATACTAAGGTCGATGAACTGATGGACTAGTAATAATTTAGATATTGTATATCAATATCATCATATCTCCCTGAGGTAAGAGAAAAAAGAAAGAATGCTTACTTCAAGTACTTGTCACTAAGCTACCCACAAAACATTTTAGTAAGTTAGTTGATAAATAAGTTAGGAGGAAATGATTGAAGGAAAAGAAAACTGGTATCTAGTTGACGCAAAAGGCTTTTTGCCCTAGATAAAAAGTTAAGTACTTGTAAAATCTGTGATGTCTGCTGGGTATAAATATCAACTTTCCTGTATTCTAATTCTACATTTTGGATGTTTATTGTTAATGTATCTGTGAGGAAAAATGTTTTACAATCTAAGTTGTAGGTTTGTGCAAAGTCACTGGGCAGATCTTGTTGACATGAAAGGACTCATTAATTTCAACCCTTTCAAGGCTAATTGATTAAGGTACTTAATGATTGAATTTTTAGAAGGCAGTTAAAAAGCCCCAAACATTTTAATTTTTATTTGATGGTTCAAGAAAACCATTCTTTTACTAAATCAAAAATTTTGTGTATTTTGAATAACCGAAATCATGATACATTTGTCCCTTTGGGCATTTATCCTGAGACGGATAAAAAATAAGGAATTAGCAGATAACTCGACTTATGCCTCTATTCAGTTGTTGAATGAAAACTAATTTCAGCATGGGTTTCATATTGTGATCATGTAATTTTCTGCTGTTGTAAGAGCTGGAAAAATCTCATTTACCTTATTTTTCATGACACAGATGTCCTAGCAGACTTCCAAGAAGGGATCTATGTATGGTACAAATATATCCCAACATACCTCAGAACAGGAGTCTACTAAGGGTTAATGATAAAAAAAGTCAGCACAAAAACTAAGTGATTCAATATTGTTTATGTCGGAGTCAGTCAATTATTTCTATTCATATTTAGTGTGTATTGAGAGACTATTTCTATTGCATATATCTAAAATGAACAAAAGAAAATATATTGACTCTCAACCCTCTACAATCCAATTTCTGTTATGTACACTCCAGACAGTTTATATAGCTTGCCTGTTTTTGCTGATGAGCTTATTGAACTGAAAAATTCAATGCAAAATATTTTGCAGAAGTATAAGTATTGTTATTCAAGCAATTGGTTTTAGAATTCTTCTTTGATTTTGTTTGCCTACTGCCTTTGTTTTCAATTTCAGCATGGGGGATGGTTTTGCACCATATTTAATATGGACACAGATCTGTGCAAAAAATGGACCACAGCATGGAAAACATTACTATCAAAAAGAGTTGAGAATCTGGATTAATCTACTAGGGTAGATCATAAAGCTTGATATGTACTATGGATTTTGATCTGATATTTTCACTGTGTAGTTTTCGATCTGTTTGATCAATATTCACTGCTGAATCAAGTGCATTGACAAAGAAGGAGATCATTTTTGAAGATCAAATATTTTGCGTGTAAAATGAATGCGTTTTATGTCATTAGACTGTAGACTTATTGATGTACATATGTTAAAATTTCAAAAAGCTTTTTCCTGCTTGAGTCTGACCAAAACCCTTTCAGTTCTGCCAGATCAGCTAGACTAGCTAGTCACTATTCTATAGAAGGCACTTATACATTTGAAAGATTTGTACAGGACGTTCTTAATTCTGTAAATGTTTCTGGGTAATAGTTATAGTATACATATTTTTTTTATGATGAAGATAAGACATATCCCCTTTGAGGACAATAGATGTGTAAAATATATAAACCATTTTCTCTAAGATATATATACAATATTTTTTACTTTTATATTTTATAGATTCTGTTTGCCTGACCTGCCAAACACCGTCATTGTTAAATGGTGCCTCATTAACTGACTTGACCATCCGTCCATTTTTATTTTGGATCTCTATACACCTACCCCCATAGGTGTCATTGTCACTGTAAATCTTTCATCTTTATTAATCAACATTCAAAATGAGTGAGTGGGGAGTTGCTGTGTTGGTTATCTTCATCATCTGTATTGTGGCTGCAGCAGTTGGGTTTCTTTTGAGGCTTTATGGTGTCTACAACCTAACTTCATGCTTCACTTACGGAGAGGAGAAAGCAGTGCTTACCAAAAATGAACACTATAATGGCTACACGGTAAGTATTTTATTATTCTGTGTGTGGGTATATGTGTATTTTTTGTGGTTAGGATGTTGTTTTTTGTTTTTCTCTTCTCTCTCTCTCTCTCTCTTTATTTAAACAGAAAATTATCAAAAGGAAGGTTATTAAACATAATCTCAGACATCTTCATCATGCAGCAAGTTTCTCCTGTGCATGAATGGCTCCTGTAAAAACTGTAAGAAAAAGAAGCACACTGGATATCAGATTTTACCAGTACAAAAATGAGCATGACAAGCAAAGTTTTCCTCCTACCTAAAACCAGTTTTCAATATATCGAGGAAGTGTACAGAAATGAACAGACTATCTATCAGTCCAGTAATCTATTCTCTATTTTCTGAGGCTTAACTATTAAAACCAGACAAGATATCAAAGCTGAATAGGTTATAACTGGTAAGATTGTTTAAATCAAAAAAATATTTGACTGACCCATTGTCAAGCCTTCTTCACGATGGTGAACAGAAAAAGTTGCTAGTATACTAACAGGCTTGGTTCATTCTTAGTGATGTAAACCACAAGACAATACCAAAGTCACCTGTGTAACTCAGGTGAATACAATTTTCTGTTCGCAAACTTATGCTGTAAAAATAATGTCCATTCTCTCTCCTTACAGATTATATACCCAAAGAGCCAGAGAATGAATTAGTTGGAGGGTTGTGGTGACAGCATCAGTAACAATAGATTAAATCGTTTAAACTGATCTCACTTTTTTCAAAATTATAGATAATTCAATTTTGTTTCATTAAACTTTAAATGTAGACAAAAACATAAATCAGTGCTTAGAATCAGGGTCAAAATTGGCAAAACAAATAGGAATGTTTGTAGTGGTTGATAGTTATGCATTGCCATAATGAATCTATTGCTAAGTATTCTGATTGTATGAAGATGTTATACAAATACCAATCAATTGCTTCAGAACTGCTGTATCCATTTGATATAAAAGAATTTATTTTACTTTGGGAATATAGGGTAAAAATTTGACTCTTTTATCAAGCCATACTCACAAGTAAAATTTCAGTTATAGTATCAGAATGGAAAAACTCTGAACAATTAGGATATTCATGCCATAATTTGGAATTTTATTCTCATGAAACCATTTTCCCTCTCTTTAACATATTTGTAATGAGATGATTGGATAATTAATTGTACTGATGATAACTGCTACATACTGACAGGATAAGTGAACAATGTGTATATATTCATAACTAGGTCCGGAATTAAGGAGTGATAAATTCCATTTTATCATTAAGCCATATTTACAAATGTTTAATCACAAATCCTAAACTTACCATTTCTTAAAGTGTTCATCAATTTTTGATCCAATAACTCCTGTCAGTATAACTATGACTAATTGATCTTTTTGAAATAACTTTGCAAACTGAGTGTATAAAGAAGTGCCTGAAATATGGTTGAGTAAACTGAAGACGGTACGATGTATAAAAGAAAAAAAAAATCAGAGACGCCATAAAATCCATTAGAAAAATCAAGTTGCAATGGGCAGGCTATACTGCATGAATGTCAGACGACTGCTGGACATTGCAACTCACAACAAAGATTTCCAGTCATATGAAAAATTGTGGCAGGCAAAAAAAAAAGACAGTGTGATGATTTAAACAA
>OY735206.1:50649033-50691533 GCA_963457665.1 Thysanoteuthis rhombus
CAGACATTACACCAGTCTTTGGTGGCCATCACACTTATTTTATTTCTATGATCCTCTTACATCTATCACAGTACCTGCTATTATCCTCTTAAATGGTCAGGTACATTTTGTATAGTGTTGGCTCTCTCACATAATACTTGGTAGCAATTTAGATACAGCTAAACCTTTAATTTTCTGGTATCCTTGGTACTAAAAACTTACTGAATTATTTATTGCTAGACCAACAGAGGTCACACAATTATGATTAAATAATAATGATTCAATAATACACCTCTGATCCACTAATTATGCACATCTCATACCTTAAAAGCATTAGGACTGTCTGAAATCAGAAGTAGTTCTGTATGCTTTGATTGTTGCAAGAGCTGCAAGAAATCCAAGTGTTTATTAGTAATTTGTGGGTGGGTGGGATTAAAAGAGGTCGCCATAAAATCAGTGGTCTACCTGCAATAGAAATGCCACACATGCCGATATGAAGAACAAATTACAGTACCAAAAATTACAGATTTGTTTATAAAAATAGGCTTATTGTTACAGGATTAAACAGATAGTTTGGTTGCAATTCTATCTATTTGGCTAAAGAGATTTGAAAAGATATTCTGCAAATCACCAAGCACATTGATATCAGTATCATTAGCTAATTTGTCAGCTCAAATATCAAAAATCTAACCCTTATACATAGCTCAGGTCCAACACACTTTCTGTAGCATATCTTTCTACCATCGACTTGTTAATTTCCTTTGTAAACTTCCAAGTGCAAATGTGTTTTTTCACCTGGGTTTATAGTAAATTCATTTGATTATGTTTCTTTAGGACAATCAAATTTGGATTGAATTTGACTAGTTTTGAAAAATATTGTTAATCTCTAGTGGACAATTAAAGAGAAATTGATATTCCAAGCATGTTTGGTGGGCACTTTACAATAAACAGGGACATGTAGTTTCCTGTAGCAGAGGGAAAATTATTTTATATGACAATTATGGTGGGCTTCTGAATACACTACCAAGTCTGGCCCCTTCCAAATATACATCCCTGGATTGGGAAATGCCCTAGTTTTAATTTATATGAAACAAGATTTACAAGATAAACTTGGACATGTTCCCTAGACTGTCAAGGAGTATCTATTGCAATAACAGAGTTATATAAAAAATGCTGTGAAATTTTGCAAGAATTCTCTTAGTTACGTTTGATATATTTCAGGATATTACAAAAGCATAATGATGTAACATGATTCAGTTACTGTATTTACTGCCTCATAAAACCCACTTCCCTGCCCCCAAATTATTCAATTATTACACTGCATCTAGTGAGTTTATATTATGAATTGGAGGTTGAGCATGAAAACCATATAATTATAATGTCAGAGTGAATTAGAGTGGACAGAAAAAATGCTTGTGCATGGATATCTGTTGCTGGTTGTGGTTGGGGGTACAAGGGAGCATTGACTCCTCTTCTTTGATCAGGGCTTCTCTCCTAGGGTGAGTGATTTCGGAAGTTGAAATATCATAGTCAATATAGGATAATGGTGTTTTACAGTTACGTAATCCAAAATTGATGTACCCATATAAAAAGATATTTTTAAAATTTTTCAAAAGTGAAAGGGAATCTATTTGCTTATATAATTTCATACTTGTAAAGAAACTAATTTTTACTACGGCAAAGATGGAAAATAATGATTATAAAATGTCAATAAGGACCAGAAAATATATAGTTAATCTCATTTGAACAAACACCGTATTTGAATGAGTGTCTACTCTAAATAAATAATGGGAACTTCACAATAGTCTAGGTGGACAGATGGCCGATGGACATTCAACCAATGGACATATGATCAAATGGACATTTAACCTACAGAAACTTGGCCAAGTGGACATATAATCGTGAGAACATATGGCTTTTTAAAAAAAAGCTTTGTTTGCTTTCTTTTATTTCCTATTTGCAATGTAACTGCTGTATAAAGCAAATGATAGAAACTATAAAAATATGATAACGTAACAAAGTTGCTGTTTAAAACAAAATCTTGGTAAGCATTTTAAAATTTTAGACTATTGTTCTCCATAAGTCAATTCTGAGACACTTTAGATTTTTCTCAATGACAGACTTCTGTCATATGTTTAATATCTAGTATATCTTCTTTGATTACTCAATACCATTTCTACTGCTGCCTACTTAATGGTCAACTCTCAATCTGTTGGCTCTTTTCTTATTGTCTATAGTATTGAGAAGGATCATTAACATTCAAACAGTTTTTTTGTTGATTGAACTCTTGTTTATGACCATCACATCAGGATAGTCCACTTGAAGAGAGCCATAGAATGGATTGTCCAAAACGTTATGTTGACAACACAAACCACAAGAAGGAGTACAATTGTCAGGAAAACTCTTTCAATGTAATTTTCTTAGTTTTGAAACAAGGCAACAAATAGTTGGTTGAGTCATTCCTTTTCTCTGCTCAAACTTTCAATGCTATCGTTCAAATGAGTTGTTGTCTGTTCAAAGCCTTTTGTATTTCTCTCCAGTATGTTTCACAGCCTGAGTTCAGTGCCAGATTAACTACGTAGCAAGCAAAAGAAGCATATGCATTTAGGAGACCCATGCTAAATGCTTCAAGCCATTGATTCTAATTCAGTGATTCTGTGCTCGTTGTATTGCAATTGTACTATACTGGCATCCACTTTTATGAATGACTGGGTATTTAAAGTGAGTGATTTCAACTAATTATCACCTTTAATTGGGCTTATTATTATATTGGAGTAATTAATGGAAGTGTTGTATGTATGAGATATACGACATGTAAATACAAAAGGGTATTTGAAACTGGAATCATAGCCGCAGCTCAAAGATGAAAACTAGAACAAAACAATTCTATCACTGAAATATTGAATATATCTATTGTATTATCTGGCTGTATAGCGAATGAATAAAAGTGATTTCTCTGCCAGTAAAAAGTGTATGTGTTTTAATATTCATATATTTTCTTGATATGGAACTCCTTGATAAAATATGCTAAAGGCCTTGCACTAGCTTAATCTGACCCTGTTTGAGTTCAAATTTTGGCTTTCGTCATCTTCCATGCTGTACGATGCCAATACATATTGTTTTTATGAAGTTTCAGTAAAGTTTCCTATCTGAATAATGGTTAGGTATGTTATTCCCATTCCGTGCTCAAATCTTCAGCTGTGTATTTTGCATACCAGATTGGAAAAAAATAAATGGCAATTTTGAACAACAAATTACAAAATGTCATAAGTCGGCTGAAACATAATTTCATCAGTCCAACCAAACACCATAAGAATATACACAATCTTGCCAACAATCCAGCAGTGAATTTATTCCATCATGATGAAAACTTGACTTGCAGGAATCGACAAACTACCAGAAGGCATTTTGAGGCTGGTCTCCATTTGCACCTAAGACCTGGAAAAGGTGGTAATTAGTTGAGTATCAGTTCGGTGGAAAGGGAGGGTGAGGAGAGGCCCCTGATGCCTGATAGTATCAGTGTCTGCTTCATGGTTCGAGAAGTATCCTGCTGCAAGATCAGCTTCTTTCTGTTCATGGACAAAACGTTTGCAACTTTTGATGTATCGGTTCCAAATCATTATAATAGAAAACTGCCTTTGAAGGTTACAAAATACCATGACAAAGCTAGAAGGATTTTGGAGGATGAAGATTTGGTTTGGGGAAGGTTGAAGTGGGGTAGGAGCAGTTCGCTGACCCAAAGAAAGCTTTGGTTCCAATAATCATGCAGAGACAACTTTTCATCAACAGTAGGCACACGGTGAAGAAAAGGGGGCATTTTTTAAATGAACAAGCAAATATCTTTGTAAGTACAGAATAGATTTTAGAAGAAATTTTAAATTTTACTGTTGCATTTTTTTCTGTCATCGTTGGATACTTTGTCAGGATGAATCGGCAGAGATATTTTATAATAAATTTTTTTAAGACTGGTATTATGGAATTTGTCGAAAAATACTGTAAGATTGATTTTCAATCTTATGGGGATGAGAGTTGCTCCTCATTTATATTTTTTGCACCAAAGATCTCCCAGAGGTAACTCTGTGGGAGGTGAAGCAAGCTATCAAAGCAGGACCAGATAACATCACCATTAATTTATTCAAAAAAGCTGGTGAAGTCATCCCTGTGAAACCAGCCATTCTATTCAACTTGTGCCTCAAGTAAAGTCAAGTTCCACCACAATCACAATGCTGATATATGAAAAAGAGAACCTGAAAAATCAAAGAAACTACTGGCTAATAGGTCTACTCAAATGCATCAATAAACTATTCACCAAAGTGACCAACTGAATCACCAAAACACTTGGTGAAAACCCGCTATAGCATTTGTTGACTTCAAGAAGGTTCTTGACTCAGAGAAAATCCCCAGAGTCATTGATACCATCATACAATAAGGTGTAGAGCTTGTATATGTCATAGTCTTGCAACATATCTACAGGCACAGCAGTTCCTTCACAAGGCTACAAAACTCTGAGCCTGTTCAACCAGAAAAAGGGGTAAGACAAGGAGATATCAGTTCATCTAAACTCTTCATAGACTGCCTTGGGATGATCTTCCAAAACATAGACTGAGAAAATAAAACAATTGAAATAGACAGCAAATACCTAAGTAACCTCTGATTTGCTGACAATATCATGCTTTTTTGTTGAAAACCTCCTGGACCTCCAAATAATGCAAGACAAACTGAACAAAGAAAGTAAAAATGTTGGTCTTCACGTGAACTTCAACCAAACAAAGGTCATGTTTATTTAACATTTATAATATCTATTTAATAATGATATAACAATAGAAGTTTGTTTTATATGTGTGATGAATTTTCTACGAAAAAATTTAGTCGAGTTTAGAAAAAAGTGTTATTTGAATAGTATACAATAAATATTCATTCAAGAGTGTTCTAAGTTCAATGAATGTCAAAAGAGGTTTGGGTTTGTGCAGTTGGGGGAAATAGGATGAAATAGCAAATCTGACAAAGTACTCACATTAGTTGTTTGCAGTTTTGAGCGTGAGTAAATGAGTCATTATGGTCATATATATTATATAGGTGACACGACTTTGTGTCTGTCTTTGTCAGTAAAATCCATTCCTTTTATCTCACAGTGAACCAATCTGGGTTTCTTTGATACTGGCTCCCATTGGTTGAATATTTCTCAATGTATCCATTTTCAAGTTGGTGGCTTATATTTTTGGAGGGAACTTTCTTGGGGCCTGTTTTTACACAAAATTCACTTTTCGTTAGCTGGGTTTTTCCACACAATAGATCTCAACTCATGATTTCTCTTCTTTCCTTATCAAGTTGAGAGCTTTCACCTTTATACAATAAGGAGGCACTTTACAGCCTCTCTTTGGCCTATCTGAATTTCCAGCATCACCAATCTTGTGCTTTAGGACCATAATTTAGTAAACCTCATGAGTCCTTCATTTCTGGGGTTGATTGCAGGTTATTGAAAACTACGGGAAGTGAAACCGTTGAAAAGGGAGAACCAATGTATTTGAAACCTTTATAATGTTATAGAAACTCAAGCACAAGTTTGTACAATGGATGATAGATATGTTGTTTTGTTTTTATAAAGAAACAAATCTTTCAAATGTCAGTGTGTATTCACACTCATATAATAGGTGCCAACTATAATTTTGTGACACATACGTTTCAGTAGACTTCTAAAAGAAATCAATGAGCAACATTTCTTCATACAAATAAAATTTCGAACACAGAGTAACAATAAAAAAGTTCAACACAGACTATTGATTTTCTCTATTCTCAGATATATTTTGATCTGGAACCCTTCCTTCATTTTCTTGTATACTCCTATGTCTGATCAAATTCTTGGCTCATGCCCTTTGATCCTGCTTTTTTGATGTTTCCTTTTATCATTTGAATTGGTTGAAATGATTGAACTAATAATAAAAGTAGATTTCAGTTTTGATCCTTGTTATAAACCTCAAATGGTAGAGCAACATCAATTATGGCTGCCACTCTCAAAATGGACATAATTTGATTCTCTCATCCTTATACGCTTACACCTCATCCCATTGTCACTCATTTAATTGCTTAAGCTCATATTTTTCCAGTCCCTCCATCTTGTTTTGGTCTTTTCCTACTGTGTTTACAATCATATGGATATCTATCAGTTTTTTGCTCCATCTGTTGTCATCATTCTTGCTAAAAGTCCAGTACATCCCTGTTTTTGTTGCTTAATCATTTGTATTATATCTTTCACCGTAGTCCTCTCTCTTGTCTATGTTGATCTTTTTCTCTCCTTTAGTTATCTCTTGCATTGCTCTTTCTGTGGCTCTCTATGCAGTTCTAAGTTGGTTCTTGGTTCATTTTATTATTTCCAAGGTTTTACATCCACAAGTCATAGCTGGTATTATGCATTGATATCATTTGAAACTCTTTGACCCTCCGCTATTGCATGAAGAATAAATCACTCTGCCTTGACAGCATAGATAGAAAAAACAATTAAAGAATATTGGGGCTACTGCAGGAATCTTAACGATTGAGTTAAACAGCCTAACAAAAAGGCGAAGGCCCAAGTTTTGATTCCTACAGCATCCCTGTAATTTTTCAATTCTTCATTCTATTTATACTGTCTAGGCCAAGTGACTAATTCTCTGTGTAACATGGGGAGGTCATTTCAAATACAGTTTCAAATAATGTAACATTCATGAATATTTAGTCTGCTTATATATCCATTTCATAATAATATGATTATCGATGTTCGAAACAACAAGCGCAGACATGGACTGTAAACGAACAAAATGAGAGGAGTGGGGATAAAGCTGTTATTTGGACCTTCACCCTCCCTTTGGTCTGTTTAGCTCAATGGTTGAAAGTGATGATATGTTGAAGAGGCTACATTATTTGTTGAGAATTTGATTCCTGAGGCAGCCTCATTTTTCTTTAATTGCTTATTCTATTTATGATATCAAAGCTGAGTGACTTATTCTCAACGCAGCAATGGGAGGTCATTTCAAATAGAATTTCAAATAATATAAGGCATTCATTATTATTCTGTTGGATTATATATCCATTTCTTAGTAAGGATAATCATAATAATATATATATGTGCATATATGTGTGTGTATGTGTGTGTATTTGTATATATGAAAAATATTAATATCAATATTTAAATTTCTTTGTGCTGAGATTCATTTTTTGTATAGATTTGTACTTATAGTAGAAATAGCATAAAACTGTCCTGTATATATTTTCCATAATTCTTAGAAGATTCATCAACACACCATGTTGTCTCAGACAATTCAAATTCTTCTTTTCATCCATGATTAAGTCATGAAATTACTGTTTGATAGAGTTTTTCTGCCTTAAACCACTGGAAGAGAACATCAATTAGAAGTGACCCTCTTTCCTTGCGGATATTACGATGTATTCCTGAAGAAGGCTGTAGAAATGAATCAACCAAAACCTTGTGGCTATATCAACATTCATTCTCATGCAAACTTTCATAAATTTAGCTTTTCAAATTATTACGTAAGTTTGACAATTTTCCTTTCTCTAGAATCTTTATGAAGCATAGGGCTGCAATTACTCTGATACAGTTTAAGTATCAAGTGAAGATTTATTGGATGGAGTTGCTAATCTTATACCTAACCCTCTTCCTTTAATCTGGCTTGGGATCACCTATGGCACCTGCCAAGCTGCAGGTTTTTTTCTGACAAAGCAACCTTCTCTTAGATAGACTGCCTGAAGGGCTCAAACTGCCTTGCTATTCACCCATAACTTGGGGAAGGAGAAGATTCATGCCTTTCCCAAAGGCATCAGTGTAAAGTGAACATAAACAGTCTTGGCCTAAAATTGAATGCATTTTACTAATACAGTGTTCCATGTTGGTAACCTGTGCACCACTGGGCACTTCTGTTCATGAGAATAAAGACTTATTATCAGAAAATTTTGAATAAAACTATCAACATAAGTTCCTAATATTTTTTTAAAGATAGTCTGACTGGCTGACTATGTATAATGCGTACAGGTAGCCCCAATAGATCTGAAGATTTAAACATACACTCCGTATCATGCCTAGTGTAGCGCCCTTTATTATTTTAGTTGGGAATTAAATACAAAACCCTTCTTTTAGCTAAGTATCAAAAACGTCACTTCCTCTGACGACCCCTATAAAACCCCTGGGCGCACATGGTATAATGTTCATTAGCTCCAGTACCCTTTGCTGGTTACACTTCTAGCCTCAGCCTTTGTAGCCAGCTGCTCTTTCTCTCTCTTTCCTTCTCCCTAAGATCGTTATCATTTCGCTGACCTACCGGCCGATACGATCTTAACCATTATTCCACCGTGACCTATCTCTGTACTAACTTTGCCCATATCACTAAACTGATGTCAAGACATTCCGTATTTGCTCAGCAAAAACAGCTATGCCACCGCGTCTTCACCACGTGCTTCTAACGCGTATACACCTCCCACTCTCGTGAATAAAATAGCAAGGCTTTTTACTATCTGATAGTCATGATAATCTTTCCTAATCTGGTAAAACTCCATGTTCTCTGTCTTTCATGGTCTGTCTGTCAAGAGTCTATGAGCGTCAGACTAGAAAGAACATTTTTTTGTTTTTTAAAAAAATTTCCCCCCGAATAGGTTTTCAATAGGAGAATCAATTCAGTGTAAATTTATGCTGAATCGGTCCCTTAGTTTGTGTCTGGCAGTGTCCACGCTTATTTTCTGAAAACTCAAACTTTTTTTCGTGATCAGCACAACAGAGCATGCTTCCAAAAGATGTTGGTCACATGACAGTTTCCATTGAGTGACTAACCAGACCTGTTATTCTGAAAATTCCTTTGTTTCTGAGCATCTATTTTTTGGGGGGTGATTAGATCAGTAGTCTTTGATCCTTAATTGATGAAAGTCCTTTATACTTTCACCATTAGATGATCAAAAATGGTGAAATTATTCTATGATCTTAAGCAAGTGGTAAGTAAACACCTAATTATAATCATTATTTATTTTTCATCGTCTGTGCTTTTTTTTTCTCCTCAGGTAAATTCGGAAAATGATTTTGTTCTGGATACAAGTGGGAAATTTGTCCAATATGATACGCTTCAAAGTGACCCAAAGTACATCAATATGGCTAGTCATTCCCCTCCACGAGAAGAACCAAGCCCAACAGGTAGTCCAACTTCTTTACCGTCAACTTCATTGGGTAAGCATCTTGGTTATTATTATTATTAGAGTGAAATTTAATGAGAAATACTAAAATCAAAAAAAAAAGGTGAACTGGCAAAACATCAAAATGAACTTTTAGCAAAATAAAAATAAAATTCAACATTTTTTCAACCGTTAAATAAATCCCCCGACCTGCAACAAGAAACTCTGATCCAGATAAATGTCAGTTGTATTTGTCTTATTATTAACTCATTCATTTATTCATTCATTCATTTATCAATTTACTAATTTATTCATTTTTGTTTCAAACTTCAGTTGTCAATTGTTGCTGCATGATTACAATACTACACTTCCCCCCCAATCCTTAATCTCTTCTCCTAACTCCTACCAGAAGTGTATGCAAGAGTAAGACTTCAAATTTTCAATAGCGACTTCTGTAGACTCTAACAAAGTTAAAAACTCAATATAAAATCCTTACCGAAGGGAATGACACCAACATCAACAAACTCCATAACAAAATAACGACCTCTCTGATAGAAGCTGCCAATATGTTTAAACCAAAAAACACACAAACCATTCGTAAAATCACTGATGAAACCAGGAAACTCATTAAAAGCACAGAAACCTCTAACCACCAACAACAACAAGGGAAAAAATATAGGAGACCGAACTAAACAAAACATTAAAAAAAAAAAATAAGAGAAGACAAAAGAAGGTATACAACAGCAATTGTCAAAATCACTCTCAGAAAACGTTAGGGCTTCAAAACTAATAACAATGCTTTCAGTAAAGGATAGAAATAAATACCTAGCATATTCAAAGAAAACGGAAACATAACGACAGACTGACAGAATCATTCAACATGCCTAGAAACTCTACCAAGAATTCTACTCTTCAAGACATGGACAATAAAACAACCAACAGGATACACAAGATGCGAACAATAAGTTTGAGGATTCCCCAGAAGTTACACCATGGGAGGTAAAACAAGCCATCAAACAAACAAAAAAAGGAAAAACCCATGGACCAAATAATACTACCATCTACTCAAAAAAGCTGAGAAGACCATCAATAAAAACTAGCTATTCTATTCAACACGTGTCTAAAACAGAGTCAAATATGACAATCATAATGCTTTTACATAATGAAGGAAATCCAAAAGACCTCAACAACTATGGATCTATAAGCCTGCTCAATTGTATCTACAAACTTTTAATAATAATCATCACCAACCAGATCACTAGAACACTATATGAAAACCAACCACGGGAGCAGATTTAGAAGAAGCTACATGACCATGGAACATCTCCATTCAATTAATCAGCTGAAACAGAAAGCTGCTGAGTACAAAATGCCACTCACTGTACCATTTATAGACTTCAAGAAGGCATTTGACTCAGTGGAAATTCCCATGGTCATGAAGGCTATCACTCAACAAGGTGTAGGCACTGTATATGTCAGAGTTCTGCAACATATATACAGTCATAGCAACTCCTTTATCAGGCTACATAAAGACTCTGAACACTTCCAACTCCAAAAAGGAGAAAGACAAGGTGATACCAGCTCACCCGAACTCTTCGGCCTGCCTCAAAAAGATGTTCTAAAACCTGGACTGGGAGAATAAAAGAATCTAAATAGACAGCAAATATCTGAGCAACCTCAGATTTGCAGATGACATCGTCCTTTTTGCACAGCACCTTCAT
This sequence comes from Thysanoteuthis rhombus, assembly GCA_963457665.1. NCBI lineage: Eukaryota > Metazoa > Mollusca > Cephalopoda > Oegopsida > Thysanoteuthidae > Thysanoteuthis > Thysanoteuthis major. The sequence continues at coordinate 50,659,881 of OY735206.1, forward strand.
GACTTCCAACTAATGCTAGATGAACTAAACAAAGAAAGCAAGAAAGTTGGCCTGCACATGAACTTCTGTAAAACGTAGATCATGTGCAACAATCACATTGATAATAGAAACACCACTGTCAAAATCGAAGATGCATAACTGGAGAAAGTAGACCACTACATATACCTAGGGCAACAAATCTCTATGAAACTCACAAAAGAAGAAGAAACCAAGCAAAGAATCACCCTAGGATGGCAAGCCTTTGGCAGAGCAAGCACAACCTTCCGAAAACAAGACAATCCCATTAATCCTAAAAAGATGAGTATACAACCAATGCATCCTCCCGATAGTCACTTATGGAGCTGAAACATGGAACCTATCCAAGAGACAGACCCACAAAGTGAGAAGCATACAATGCGTGCTTGAGAGAGTCATGGAGAGATCACAAGACAGCACAGTATATCAGGAAGAAAATGGGTGTCCAAGACATCATAGAATCTACTAGAAAACTTAAATGGCAATGGGCTGGATATGTTACAAGAACCGCAGATAACCAATGAACATCATGACTCAGAACATGGATCCCCAGAGATCATATGCAAAACTGAGGCCGGCAGAATATTAGATGGAGAGACAAGCTAGACAAATTCAGAAAGTACTGGCTCATGATAGAGAAGTGTGGCAAATCCTGGGGAAGGTCTATGTCCAACAATGGACATTGAAAGACTGATGATGATGATGATGATGATGATGATGATGATGATGATGATGATATGTATCCATTTTTATTCAGAAGAAATTTTAGGTGCTTTCAATCAATGAGACCAGTTACATATTTGAAGGAGGTAGTCTTCAAAAATGACAAAATTTTAGTTCTTCAGTGGGATGGCAGTTGATGAATTTGAGATGAATTTGACAAATTCAGAAAGTACTGACTCCACAACGTCCATGATAGAGAAGTGTGGCAAATCCTGGGGAATGTCTATGTCCAATGACAGGTGATAAAAGACTGATGATGATGAAGCCAACAACAGACAGGTTCTTGTATCTATTTTTTTTTTTTGAGAAACCAAGTTCAACTGGCAAATCATCAAAATGAATTAAGAAATCTCATTTGTGAACAAAAGGTCTTCTGAATTGTCATTTCACTCTAATATATATATATATATATATATATATACAGACACATGCACACACGGATGTATGCAATTATATACAAGCCTGGTTGCTGCAGGGTCAGACTCCACTCCAACTTCTATTCTGACTGAAGATGTGTACTGCAACTTTTATATTATATATATATAACAAATGAGAAATTATAAAAATATATATTTCATTGAATGAATGTACTTATTTGTTAGAATGAAATAAAAGTGTATCTCTCATAAGGAAAGAGCATGACAGAGGATTGCATTTATACAAAAATTGAAAAGAATATAAGGGGGAAACCAGCTGTCCCCTTGGAATCAGATTTTGGGAACATTAGAAAGCCATCTGTCAAAGGGGTTTTTAAAAAAATCTAGTATGGAAGACCATATTTGAAGAGAGAAGAGCTTACATTACCCTCTTTGAGATGGAGTCTGAAAAATAGAGCAGGGACTGTAAGAGATTATTAATAAAAAGAAAGCAACATACATTAATCTATTGGATAGATGTGTAAGTCAGGTGACTGTGGATTTCAGCATAGGGTTACTTCTTTTGCTTTGCTGGAAACCAACTGGAGGACATTCCCTATGAGGATAGTACTGTCTGCATGGCTTGCATTGATGACGATGAAATGACCATATTAGATACTATTTCTATTCTATCCACCCACTGTATTTCTGTAGGTGAACAGATACTTCTATTTCCTGATGGATGGTACTCCTGAAATGGGCTGAAAAGTGGATTGGCTGGAGCACTTCAGTAATTACAAAAAGAACAAAAAGTTTATGCTTGATGGAGTCAAGAACTCTTTGAATAATAATGATTGAAGAAGAAGAAGAAAAAGACTCTTCCTCCTCCTCCTCCCCCACTTGCATACATATCTAAATGTTTAGGCTTATATTTAGATAAGTACACACATATCTTTGTAGATCCTCATCCGATTTACTTTTTTTCCTTTTGCATCAGGCTGACTAATTTTGATACCTATGTAGACAGGTCTGGTTAGTCACTCGATAAAAACCGTCACATGACCAATGTTAAAATTGAAAAAAATGAAAATTGGGGTGATTAAGTAGTTACTCCCCTTACCTTTTGTTGGGCAGTGATCACTATGAAAGTCTGATTTTTAAGAAACAAGCCTGAATGTTGCCAGATGCAAACTATGGGACCAGTTTAGTATAAACTTTCATTTCAAACTGGATCCCCCCGCCCGCCTCTAAAAACTCTATTTAGGAAAAAATTTTAAAAAAGGAGTTTTTTTCTCGATATAATAAGGAAAATTGTAAAATATTTCAACCCTGTGGCTCCATTGGTGTAGCCTGTACATGCAATAGCATTATATAGCAAGCTAGCTGGACCAGCTTAAAAACAAAAGAAACCTATGCTGACAGTTCTGGTTGATGGTTTCTAATAAGATGATGCTCTATCAATAGAATTGAGAATTCAAACAGAACTTTTGCATCTACAAATATCTGTTAGTGAGTAATGTACACAAGTGGAGACATTCATACTAGTATATGTATACATAAGTACTCATTTTTAACATGGGAACATACATTTATCTATATGCCCATGTACATACATTTGTATACATAATGTGCTTATTTATAGATATGCATACACAGATATGCATAAATAGTACATACATATTCCTATGCATACAAACATGACTGCATCAACAAGGGCACATTTTCATTCATCTACAAATGTATACAGAGATTGATTCATTTGTATAAATGATCATTTGAAAAATTCAAAAAAATGGTGATCAATGAATATGATACCTCTTTTGCCCTTTGTTGGATCACTAAAAAGTCCAAATTTTCAGAAAATAAGCATGAAAATCGCTGAACTAATCTATAAGGAATAAATGTTTGAATTTTCAGCTCTCAAGTTCTGTTGGTGTTCCTGTATGTGCAATAGATACAAAGCTAGCCAGCACGAATCATCTAACTACTGGTGAAACCTATGCTGATTGTTTTGGATGATACATTCTCAATCATTGTTATAGAATCGATGTTGTATGTGTCTGCGTGTATTGATGCAGATTGGTACACATATTTATACAAATATGTGCACTCTTTACAAATAAACGGTTCTACCCAGATGTTTGAGATGCAAAACGATTTCTTCAAATAAAAAGAGAAGATTGATAGAAAATGAGGTTTTCTTATTTCCTGTTGGAATGATAATGACAAATGCAAGAAATGTTTAGAAAGACAACTTAGGTAACTTGATATAAGAACAGATTCATCAATCCATTCAAATTCTTTGAAATTTTGGTTAGCATTTTGATAGAAAATGTCATTCTTTTATTTTTTGCTGGAGTTATTTTGAAAAGTATCTGGAATCCCCAGTGGAAAATGCTTAGTAACTTGACAGTCAAATAGAATTCTTAGTCTATTTAAATTCCGTGGACATTTGGGCAGTATTTTACATAGACACCCATACACAGTTATATATATATATACACACAAGTATACACATGAACAAATAGGTACTTCCACACATTTCCAAACGTTGACAAAATTGTAAGTTTGTATAAATATAGGAGTATGTATGCTTAATATGAAATAATATTTATCATATCTATGTTTTTTGATATCACTAATTAAAAAAATAAAACCTTTTGAATTTATGTTTTAGATTACCAAATGATGACAATTATTCGACTAGTGTAATACAGGCTAACAAAAATCATCATGGCTACATGATGGAAATTTGGAAAATGAAAAAAAATTACCTCTGAATAGTATGATGATTTTAATGAGACACATTTAAAATACCTTTACCAATATGTAACAATATTGAAGATGTGTGTGGATGTATACACACAGGCATATGCACACATAGTATACACACAAGTGTACGATAATCTTTATTTGATTTTCAGCATCAATTGAATTTTGCACATCCCATTGAGGTACTTATTGATTAATACTCTGTTGTTGCTATGGCTTCTAAGTTGTGTTGTATTTAGTGATATTTTACTAAAGTTGAAGTTTTCAATCTTTGCCTCTGAGACAACTTCAAAGGGCCTTCTTGTCCATTTTGTTCATATCATGAAGGTGAGAGAATTGACATCAGCAAAGCAGCTAAGTCTACAACTTAAAACTTAAATCTTTCTGACATTTTGTCCATCTCAAATGCACATAAAATTGCAACACATGTATAAACTCTAAATTTTCTACCCAACGCAAATTTTCAAGTAACCTGATTTACTATTGATGGCTTGTAAATCCCAAGTACTAACCACTTCAAAATAGAAAAATCAAGTTCCATATGGTTCAGTTGATTGTTTGGTTTATATTGAGTTTTTACAAATAAAATATTTTTTTTTACATCATAGAGGATAATCATCTAAAAGTGAAAAATTCACCAATGTAAGATCTTTTTTCTGTAATTTCAATGTAAATAGAGATATATTTTGTTATTATTGAAGATTAAAATCTTCATCATCATCATCATCATCATCATCATCAGTCTTTTAACATCCATTGTTGGACATAGACCTTCCCCAGGATCTGCTACATTTCTCTATTATGGGCGTCACAGAGCCAGTATTTTCTAAATTTGTCAAATTCATCTCACCATCTTGCTTTTTGTTGGCCTTGGTTTCACATGTGGTCTCAGCGGATCCATGTTCTGAGTCGTGATGTCTATTGGTTGTCTTTCATTCTCGCAACATGACCAGCCCATTGCCATTTGAGTTTTCTAATGGATTCTATGATGTCTCTGACCCCCGTTTTCTTCCTGATATATTGTGCTGTCTTGTGATCTCTCCATGTAAGATTGAGCATGATTCTCTCATGTGCACGCTGCATGCTTCTCAGTTTGAGGGTTTGTATCTTGGTTAGATTCCACATTTCATCTCTATAAGTGACTATTGGGAGGATGCATTGGTTGTATATTTTTCTTTTTAGGATTAATGGAATTGTCTTGTTTTTGAAGGTTGAGCATGCTTTGCCAAAAGCTTGCCATCCTGGGGTGATTCTATGCTTGATTTCTTCTTCTTTTGTGGAAGTACTTATCAGTGATTGTGTCTACCCAAGAAGTTAGATTAATTTCCATATATGATTTCAAATTATCACATAATGCTGTTCAAGCTGCTGATAACATCAACACAGCATTTTGAAAAATCGGTATTGCAATTCAATAGGTGTAGGTGTGAATATATGAATGACAATAATAAATCTCAGGGGAGGCCTAAACCTATTCTTAATGAAGAATTATCTAGAGCAGTGGCTAAGAACCCACAAACAACAGTTTCTGGATTGGACTTCCACAGCAAAGGTTTGAATGTTGGAAAAATAGGTCCCATATGAAGTGAATTAAATGCTCCATGGCAGTCCCCTCTCATTGATTGACAACTCACGTCAAGGCTGTGAAACTGGTCCTATAGATTTTGAAATGGCTTGATACCCTGCGGGCAGGCTTCATATGTTGCCAGTGTAATCCTTGAATATCGACTATTTGAAAAAAATCTCAATATCTTCTCACTTGATGCAACCCTTCAAGATTTGTTTGTACTGACTCGAATAGTTTTAAATTTCTTTATTTCAGCTTCTGAATATGAACTTGGTCAAGGCATTAGACGAGCAGAATCCTGTGAGAGTGTGGCGTCAGACTGCTCGGTGTTTGAAATGCAACCTGATATGCCTAAAATTGGTCAGCTGGAATTTGCTGTGGAGTACGACAAGTGAGTATCGATATTTCACTCTTTTTTTCTCAAGTATTTTGAGGTGTTTATTACCTCTAAAGAAATAATAATCAGTGCTTATGCTTTGAATTGTGATGATGAAGATAGATGTAATGCAGTCATGAATTTAGTAGATGCTGCTGGGGAAATCAACATTTACAACAGATTTTATGCAATTCATACTTGGTGTTTTAATTTTATAAGACCTGCTATTTGAATATAAACAAGTTGTGGCTATTAAATAACAAGACCATAAGTCTAACAATAGCATATTTCCTACAATCATTCTGATACTCTGTTGTTAATGATTTCAAATGATTTGTCCAATTTTTTCTTTTTGACACTCTTACCAGTTCTTGACAGGCTCGTGCGTACACAACATTCAACATTTTGTAATATGCTGTAAGATAAAGTGTCCCATCTCTTGAGAGACAACTCCATAGAAGTATGGGAGGCCAGTGACGAAGTTCTGGTTTCTGTTACATGCATCAGCTTAGTCATCTTTGCAATTCTCAAGTCACATCGAGACCAGGAATTTTTCCTACGGGTTTTTATGACTGCACCCTTGGTGGGATGCAAGTCCACCGAGGGGATACAATCATCCTATTCACGCTGCTTAGAGTGTACTCAATTAGCTGCCGAGTGCAGAGGTAAATTTGTCCTAATGAAGAGTTTTCCACACTTTTTTTCGGATTGGTAATCAAACCGAGGACCTTCTGCGTGTGAGGTGGACAAGCTAACCATTATACTATCCGAATGGACTAAATATCCTCTCAACCTTCACAAAATCTTTTGTGCTACTTAAACATGCATACACGTGATATGCATTCTTCGCCATAAACTTCAGTTAGAATACAAAAAGGTTGAGGGAGGCAGCATTATGATAATGAGCTTGATAAATCTCTCTTCAAGACTTGAACCTTACATTCTCTGACCAGCAATAGAAAACTGTACCTATGAGCTAACACTTGGACTAAATACTGATTGAGAGGTGGTAAAACATGGAACAAGAATGAGCATTTGGTCCAACTGAATAACTTCCCACATTGATGCTCAAGAAATCCACTTTAGGATTCTGCGCTAGACATTGTTGCTCCAGGGTTTTCACTCAAGGTTGTTGAAGACTAGCATCGTGGCAGGTGAGATTTGTCCTTCTCGTTAGAGGTGCATATTGATAAAGCAAACAAAAGAATCCTGCTGACAATGTCACATCTGTGAAAGACAATGACATTGTATACCAAGGATACAGTTTCAGTTAGAGGTGGAATTTACAATAGCAAAAATAGGCTCCTGTGAATAGATAAGTGAATCTTTACTATAGACATTGTGTTAGAAAACCATGAACCAAAACTATCGGCATCAACATATGTTTCTTCAGTTTTCAAGTTCATCTAGCTGGCTATGTGTCCATTATGTTTATTGGCAGCACTAAAGGAGCTTGAGAGCTGAAAGTTTAATCATTTACTCCTTATTATATCTAGAAAAAAATGGTTTTTGTTTTCAAAAAATCCCCCTGCAAAATAGGTTCTCAATGGGGGTTCAATTTGCAATCTAAGCTAATGTTATATTGGTTCCCTATTTTTTTGTCCATTCAGGCTAGTTTTATGAAAATTCAGACACTTTTGGTGATCTCTGCCCAACAAAAGGAGAAAGAAGTAACTTAATCATTGATCAACCATTTTTTTAGTTGATTGTCCCCAACAAGACATGCTGCCAGAAGATGTTGATCACATGGCAGTTCGTACTGGGTGACTAACCAGACCCGCTGGTTAATTCGTCCAGATTTCAGCTATGTGGAAAGTTTGATTTTTGATCAAGTAGCATTTCAAATTGAAAAGACTATCGAAAGGCTTTCAATAATCATGGGATAAACATATCTATAGTTTTCTATAACTCCTGGGATATATCGGTCCTATAGATCTCTCTTGGAAGTCTCCTAGGATATATATGCTACGGAAAATTTTCCCAGCTTTTAGAAATGTAGATAATAACATTATCAGAGCATAGAAATTTGTTTGCACTGCATGACTGAATAGGAAAGATATGGAGGCTAGGTGATCTGCTGATTCCTTGTTTTCTGCCGATCAAGATAAAGAATTGAGTCTTGCGTTTGCTAGCTATTCCTGTAGATCAATTGTTGAGTGGTCAGGTGTTTTTTGAACCACCCTCTGGCACTCTGGGTGAGGAGTTCAATTTTCACTGGGAACTCATTCTTTATTCCAGGCCATGCTACTAATTTATCTACTCACTGCCAAAAGGAAAACAGTCTGAGTTTAGTTCTGATAAATGCAACAGAAAATTAAGATGAAGGTAAATAGTAACAAAAAATTAATTATTATGATTTATGATACTTCATCTGATAAAATGAATAGATAAATTACATAACGGATACTGAACTACCAATAATTATAACAAACATGATGCAGAAGAGATTGGGATAGAGGATAAGTTTAAAGGTTTGATTTAGACTCCACTTCCTGTAGCTTGGGGGTAAGAATGGACTGACATAGACATGAAGGTAAGTGGTAGCAAAAGATTAATGGTAAATAGCTACATTTAGTAAATAATCATTAGGTTTCAGTGGTTATCAGTCCCAGATCACATTCCTTGTGATCCCAGATTACATCTAACCCTTCCATATTTTGAAATGCCGTTAGATAATTTTTCATCATTGAACAACTGTAGCCATCAAAGATGGCAAAAAGTTCTTTACTTTTTTCTATATGAGGTGTGTGTTCTTATATCTCTGAATTTTTGAGATGAGGTATGGTTATTATTTCTATTATTATTCAGACTATCCTCATCTTGGTTATTTTTCATACAACATTTCGGCCGTTGTACTCTACGGCCTTCATCAGGTATCATCTTGGAGGTGTGGGGAAGTAACGAACTGAACCCTTTATTTAACCGACGGGGGTATATTGACCGCACTCCCCTCTTAGCATTAGTAGTATTATTATTGTCTCACACTGGGATTGAACCTAGAACCATCAGATCACTAGCAGTAATTTTGTCTGATTCTGTAACCACTACGCTATGAGACAATAATAATACTACTAATGCTAAGAGGGGAGTGCGGTCAATATACCCCTGTTGGTTGAATAAAGGGTTTGGTTCGTTACTTCCTCACGCCTACCAGATGATACCTGATGAAAGCCATAGAGTACAACAGCCGAAATGTTGTATGAAAAACAACCAAGATGAGGATAGTTCGAATAATAATAGAAATAAGTGTGTGTTCAAGTTTTCACGTGTTTATGTGTTTGTGTTTTCCAGCACTCCCAACCACACTGTTTTGTCTCCAGATTTGGAAATTGGCAACAGTACTCCACTAAACCCCTTCCAAAAATGTTTTTCAAATTTTTGGAAAAAAAGCTTTTTTGACCTTTTTTGAGCATCATTTTGAAGGGTTTATCAATAACACCAAGATTCTTCATAGACTACATGTTTCAAATTTGGGCACTACAGTTGTTCAATTTTGTCTTTGTTTTACATTCTCTTTCCCATAGCTGTAAAAAAGATGTTGGCTCTTCAGTTTGATTAGTTCATCTCAAGGTCTTCTCATCTTGCAAATGCCTATCATGTCCCATTCAATTTTATTCACTAGATCGGTTAGATGCATGTCAGTTGATAGTGTTCTGACGTTGTAGGTGCCAACAAATATTGTTTTCCTTTTGATGATGGTTTTTGGGCAACGTTTGGGTTGTTGTTGTTAAACTGATGACCTGGCAGGAATGGGTTTTTTCTTGGTGAAGAGTTTGGGTAGTTGCTTTTGGAGCACAAAACCATCACCCAAGGCAAATGATGTGGCTTGGTCTTTTGGGGTTGAAGACCCAGTAGGAATGGATCTTCTCTTGTTGAAGTGTTTGGGTTGTTACCCTTGGAGCACATCAGCCCAACCCAAAGCAAATGTGGCGGCTGGGCCTTTTAGGACCAAGGACCCAGCAGGAATGGATAGTATAATTTTCATTGTGCAAACCTCGGGGAGTGTTGGGCCATGCCCTGCCACGCTGGCCTATGATGTGAGGGCAGGGGTTGTGGTGTATTGGTCACTGCTGATGTGGTTCAGTGGCCTTAGAGCTCCACCAGCTCTTAGTACTCTTCTCATCTGTTCTTGGAAGGTAGATATGGGTGTTTGCAATGCGGTAAAAAAAATTTAGTTTATGTTTAATCATAAGCCTTCTTTATTTTTTCCAAATTTTAAAGTTAGTTAGAATCCCAGGGTTGCATTTTTGAAAAATTCAGTTCTGTCCTTGCCGATATCTTCAGGTGGGTAAGAGGGAGAGGGGGGAGCAGAGTCAGAAAGACAGGGAGAGATCTTTACCCATAGAATTTAGAGTTAAATTTTAGCAAAATGTAGTAAAATATAATTTGAAAGTAAAATCAAGATCAAGTAGTATTTATCTGTGTCAGACTAGAGTTTCAGGTTGAAGAAGGAGTGATTTTTCATACGACAATCACAGTTCAAAGTTTTTAGAATTCAACCATTCATTACTTTGTTAAGGAGCCTCGCCATGCCTTTCAACCTCCAATATGAAATAAAATCTCCGCTGAAATATTAAAGTAACAAATATCTTGCTCAGCATCGTCAAGTTCTCCAGCATGAGCATTTTTTGTATGAATCGCTTTGAATAGAAATACAAGTATTTTGAGAGGTTTTAGCCAGTGTCATTCTACATCTCTCAAAGAGGTACAAACTGAACATCATCCAAGTCTACATTCCCACTTCACAGTCAACCAAAGAGGAAATGGGCGACTTCGACAATGACTTGAACTCCCTACTCAAGATTCAAGAAAATACTTCAATGTTATTATAGGAGACTTCAACACACAGGTAAGACAAGGAAAAGGATATCATGTCGGCTAGTTTGGATATAAAGTACAGAACAAGAGATGTGAAGATCTTGGAAATATTGTGACTGCAAACAAGTTCAAAGTCATGAACTCCTTTTTCAAGAAGAAATTCAATACAAATGTTGACTAGATTCAACAAGAATGGACATGTAAGTTTCAGTCCAACGCAAGTAGACCTCCCCAACCCATAAAGTAATTAAAACAGTTGATATACCAAAAGTTAGCTTTTATAGTATGTTTCATGGCTGACTGGTTACATTCTCTTCTAAATAAAACAGTAAGTTGTCTGGTTAATCACTCAATAGAAACCGTCATGTGACCAAAGTCCTTCTTACTGGACATGATTAATCTAAAAATTAGAAAAAAGGGTGATCAATGAATAAGTTACTTCTGTTGCCTTTTGTTGGGCAGTGATCCCTAAAAAAGTCTGAATTTTCAGGCGAGAATGCTACTGAACACAAACTAAAGGATCAGTTCAGCAATACTTACATCGCAGATTGACCCCCATCCCGGCTAAAAACCTGTTATGTCAACAAATTTAATGATAGTTTTTGTTGATGGTTTCTAATTACAGAGAGAGGCAGAAATAAAGCAACTTGAGCATTTTGCAGTTGTCTAGAATTATTCTACTCTTGGAGGAGAACAAATCTTTTTAAAATAAACAGTGAGCTTTAGTTAACATGATCTTGCGACTGCAGTTCAAAATCTTGAAAGCATTAATTTCAAATGTTTACGTGTTTGGTGCCTAATTTAGAAAAAAAAATAATATTTGTAATATGATATGATATGAAAAAATATGTTTAAAAGTACTGTAATATCATCCAATATACTCATGTGTAAATTAATTGAAACCATTCCCCCCCCCCGCTTCACTTCCAGGCATCTAGGCTTAAAACAACTCAGCCTAATGGTTAATCTGCCACTGCCAGCAACTTTTACTGTTGTTGAAGCAAAACACCTCCCTGTTCACTGTTCAAATTAACACCTGCAAATTAATGTTTTATGAGTCAAACAAATCACCCAAATAACAATAGCCGGCTCTTGCTTTATCCTGTGTCACCTTGGAAACCCATGTATATATCTGACCCCAAAACCAGAGCCTTTTGCTTGATATTGATCATTCACTGCAGTTCTTTCCCCATAAGAATATGAAGATGAATACTCAAAGTCAAAGGGGGTTTTTATTGATACAGATTTTTTCCCCTTCCGTATTTGTTCATTATTTGATTCATTTCTGAAGTGTGAAGAGGTAAATAATGAGCAAAGGAGAGAGAGATAGAGCGTACATATTAAAATGTTGACTGGTGCTAAAAACAAGAGCGTATCAATAAGTCAGTAACCAGACTTTGTGGCTGGATTTTGATCCTCCAAATTTTCAATGAATAATGTTCAATCTATATAATTAATGGACGGGCAATGATTAAGTGCATTGATAGAGAGAGAGAGAGATCTTATAGAAAAATATGTTTTGTATGAAATACATGATTTTGTCATCATTAAGCTACAGGTTTAATGATCTCCTGCCTTATCATTCTGAATCCCTTTCCCCCAAAACAGTGAATTTGATTAAAATTTTTCCTCTCTATTATATATAACAGTCATAACTTGTTAATTTAATTTATAATTTCACTCATGTAAAATTGTAAAAAAAAGGAATTGGTTCGCCCTGAGTTCACTAATCTATCCCCTAAGAGATCGAAAAAGAAATCTAAGCTCAAGTTAAAAATAACAAAGTTTCATAACAGTAGCTATAAAAAATTTCACAATTTAATAATATTTGATCTATGCAAATAAATGGAGAGGCGTTAATGAAGTGCATTGGGGAAAGACATTTTGTTGAAAAATATTCCACTATCTAATCTTGAATATTATTTTCTGCGTCTCAAAGCTAAGCAGATGCATGGCTGAGGAGTAAAGGGAGGGGGTTATTTGAAAACATACCCCTCTCCCCGACCTTGAGAGGACCCTCTAAAGCTTTATAAATTATTGTTCACCTACCACATTTCTACAGACCCTATGCAATATCAAGGATATATTTGTACATGTATGGATTGCGTAAATAATAATTTAGCCTCTATGGGGTTGTTTTCCACCATTTAGGTGATAGTGCCTTTCTATTTATTGCAAATCTTCCTCTTTCATCAATTAGAAGCTGCAGTGGCCCCTCAAGGAGTGAAGCCCCTAGCCCCCCATCCCAACCTCTGGCTACTCCTCTAAAGTTTGTCTCTTTTCTCCAAGTTCTATTTAGAATTAAGGTTTGACCTAGAATGAAGTCTATCCTGAAAGTATTGAACCATTTTGAATATCTTGTGAACTGGTTGTGCAGCCTTGATTTAACTGCACAACCAATCAGACAAAACTTACTTTGCATGCATAAGCAGAAGTTTGGTCTACCATGAGATGCCATTGAGTGAGCTTGTGTACTGTGTGACTGTAGCATTCATAATGACTCAAACAGTCATTCTCCACATGTCATGCAAGGTTTTGAGGCAAAACATTGCATCGCCCAGGTCTGTCAGTCTCCCTACACTCAAGATATTTCTATCTGAGGCTCTGGCTTTCCCCAAAGAGATTTCAGACTGTTGATAAGATTAAGGAGAACATAATGAGGCAGTTGGAGATCCAAAAACAGAACTTTGCAAACTGTTTAGAAAAATTTGAATGACACTGTGATATGTGTACAAGCTCCTAAGAGCTATACATTGAAGAGGACTAGGGCACCATTTCCTTAGGCAGGCTATTTTTTTTTCATTTCAAATGGCTGGATACTTTCTTGACAGACTATGTACATATATGTGTGAGTGTATATATTCATGTGCATTTGTTTCTATCTGAATTTTTATTTTACAAGCAGGCCACAAATATAACTGGAAACCAAATTTACTTTTAATTACTATTATAGACCCATTCATTCATATACACTTTGGTAAGTGATGCATTATACAAAAACAATACAATTTAAATAAGTTGCTTTCAAATGCTCAGAAACAAAGTTCAGATTTCTTATTTATAACTTTAGAGAGGCTCCAGAAACAATTATCATTTGAGTCTGGTTTCCTTTTTTCCATTTGTTGAAAAAATTGTTTGGTTTATGCTGATTGGTCAGGAGATTTTAATGGTTAGCAACAAAAATATTTTTGGCTGTTTTGATCTTACCTTTATTCATTTTTAAAAAGTGACTTTTGTTCATTTTCAATTTTAAGGTAATAGAATAAAAAACAACAACAACTGTTATTTAACTGGGTTCTTTTGTCATTGTTTTGAAATCATTCCTCATTCATTTGGAGTTCAACTGTTTACAGGTGTTTGATCTGACGCATGTTTAAACAGATGTTTTGTTTATAAACTTTTGTACTCTATATTCTGCTTTCATAACTCTGTACTCTATCTTCCGTTTTCATTACACTGTACTCCATATTCCATTTTCATTACACTGTACTCCATATTCCGTTTTCATTACAATGTACCTCATATTCTGATTTTATTACTCTCTACTCCATATTCTGTTTTCATTACTCTGTTCTCAATATTTAAACAAATATTTTGTTTTTACACTTTCAGAGAGGTTGCTGAACTAGTCTTGAGCATTATTCAAGCAAAGGACCTACAGCCAAATCAATACACTGGAGTTTTAGATACTTACATCCGTGTAATGATGCAAGGAGATGGAACTAAATTTTCAACCAAAGTAAGTGAATGCTCAAGAAGTATTTGCATTATCTTATTCAACCTTGCAATATTGGAAACTTTTTATTATTCAATACTCCATGTTTTGCTTTCATCATTCAGTATTCCATATTCTGCTTTCATTACTCAGTACTCCATATCTGCTTTCTTGACCTTGTACATATTCCACATTCATTATTCAATACTCCATATTCCGCTTACTTCCCTTTGGTCATATATTACTTAGTTCATTTATTTGTTTGTATGTTGATTTGACTGTCCATACAATAACTCCAAAAGTTCTCAATGAATTTCAATGAAATTCCGTGGAGGAGTGGACAATGGATCCAGAAATGTTTTTCTGTTCTTTTTTTTTTTCAGTTGCATTAATGTGCAGGCTCATGACCGTCCACCCAATATCTCCAAAATTTCTCAATGAATTTGCTCTGAGGAGGGGTGGACAATTGGTTGCATGATAAGTGATTAAATTTTGTTGTGGATCCATTGACAATTACCCCTCTACGTTATAGTTATATTCAAAACTGCATGTTATCTCTGAAAGTAATGAATGAATTTCTCCGAAATTTTGCGGGACGGTTGGTAATGGGGCATGAAACAGGGGTTCAAATCCTGGGGCAGATCTAAGAATTTTTTTTCCCCTTTAGATAATTGATTTTAAATTGTTCATTAAGTAACTTTCAAATGTTTCTAGCCCTTAATTGCTGCCACCAGGAAGAATGTCTGCCAATAAAATACAGGTACCTAAAATCTGGATTATGAGGAAGATGAACTTCAAAGTTCTAACATCCAATGTTGTAAATAAAGCAGATCACATAAAGATCTTACTGTCCTATGTGTAGTAATAAGTGATAAATATAAAAGTGGAGGTTGGGAACAACTTCTACAAAAGAGATTTTGTTTCAAATGTGAATAGAACATAGAAACAAAAAAGATGAAGGATTAGAACTCTCTTGAATAAAAGTCAGGATTTGTCTAGCTTCAATATTTTGTATCTACTTATCAAAAACTGTCAAAGAAAACTGGCACCAAAATCATCAACATAGGTTTCTTCAGTTTTAAAATGCCCTGGCTGGCTGGCTGGCTGGCTGGCTATGTATGTATATATGCATGTATGCAAGCCATACCAATGAAGCCAGAGGGCTGAACATCACATGTGTTTATACAAGTTTATGCTAATCTGATCACTTAGTGTCTGGCAGCATTCATGCTTGCTTTTCAAAAATCAAGACATTTTTAGTGATCACTTCCCAACAAAAGGCGAGAGAATTAACTTACTCATTGATCAACTTTTTTTAACAAATTTTCTTATCGATCACTCACGACACAGCATGCTGCTTAAAGATGTTGACAGTCTCTGTTGAGTGACTATTCAGACCTAATTTATACCTATTTAACTCTTTTTCTTTTTTTTGTTAAATCTCAGGTCCAGCGAAATACGTGTGATCCAGTATATAAAGAACGTTTTCTCTTCAATGTTGACCCAATAGATCTTGAACAGAAAATTCTACAATTCCAAGTCTTCTCTGTAGACAAATATGCTCGTCACAAAGTTATTGGTGAAAGTGAAATCAAAATTGGAGATATTGATTTGCGACTTCCAATCAAGATGTGGTTGAATCTACGAGATTTAGATGAGGTTTGTGAAAAGACTTTCATTTTGCTTTATTTATGAAGTATATATGTATATGGCTTGAAAAGATAATATACAAACACACAAACACAAACACAAACACACACATGAAATTGATTAGCACTAAAAAAAGCTTTGTGGAATATACATTTACAAAAATAATTTATCGTGAAATGAATGCATTTTTTTTTTTTGCCAACCCTGACATAACAATATGACATTATAGGCATTTGTGGAAAAGCTTGGCTGAAATGAGATAGGGAGAGAGGCAGAGAAGATTACTCTTGCTGCTACTATAATGTCACTTCCTACCACCTCTGTTTTGCTGAAGGCTACAGTGTATAAATGATCAGCAATTGAGTGATTTCAGTGATACACTTATTTGGTGAGTGAATATAGAGTTGTGAGTGACACATAGTGGAAAATAGGTGTTATTATTTAAGTAACCAGAACTTTTTTCTTACAGTATCAATTATGTACAAACACTTTCACTAGAAAAGAGATGAACAGGTAGTGTCCAGTCCACACTGTGCACAGTATATAACAACCTTCTCTACATTATGATATTGGTGACTAAAAGAACAAAAGGCCATGCATTATGTCACACACACACATATATGTGCATAAAAGGCTTTTGTGTATCATCACATATAAAAAATATGTCGAGAGACATTTGAAATTATTGCAATGGAATTAAAAACATAGGAAAGGTGCAGAGGGAGCCACTTATTGTAATCACTTTGGGACAGGGGTCTCTTCAGACAACATTAACCAGCTGATGACATTTAAGCAAAGTATATACAGATGAATCTGCTCATTTTTATCACTTTAAAGAAAGTGTTTGTGACTGACTGCTTTTGATAATATTGCCACCTCTGACTAAAAATGAATTATCGTAGCCTATACTCTCCAGTCTGTGTGCTTATCTCTCTGTCACCCTAGACTTTACTAATCCACCTACCCAACTCTTCAGACTGTGAGATCAAAGACACCAATATGTGATTGAGGTGACCAACTGGTGTCGTCAGTTTCATATGGAAATATGTATCGCAGAACTAGTGAGACAAAAAAGATGTAATTTTTCATTCAAAAACTCTCACTCCCTTTCTCTCATTCTCACAAACACGCTCTCTCTCACTCTGTCTTCCGCTTTCACATTCTTATTCTCTCTATCTCTCACCCTATCTCATTTCGACCAAACTTTTCTGCAAATGCCTATAATGTCATAATGTTATGTCGCAGTGTTGGCAAAAAAAAAAAGTGTCCGCTTCATAATAGATTATCATTGTGTATTGAGCGACCCCTGAAAAAAAATGAAAAAAAATGAATTGGAGAAAAAGAAAGAGAAAAACCTTTTTAAAAGATGCTGACTGAATAACACATAAATTTTCAAGGCTCTATGCCAAAAGTCTTGACACAACCGGACAGATGTGAAAAAATAGAAGAAAATCCAGTAGCCTTGTTTTTGCCGTTTGTTCCTACAGTGATTATGATTACAATGAGAGAAATGATTGTGATAGTATAAATTATGAATGAATACAAAATTCTAAATACATATAAATCTATTGATCTGTTGCAGAGACATGCAGAATATGGTGACATTATGTTCTCCTTAAGTTACCTTCCAACTGCTGAAAGACTTACAATTGTTGTGGTGAAGGCTCGCAACTTGAAGTGGGTTGAAAACAAGGACTCAGGAGGTCAGTTATTTAACTTCAACAGTTTTTCACATGATGAATTCTAGAATTTCTTGTCTTTTGGCATAATTATCCCAATTGTGAGAAATTAATTATAAAGAGGTTTTCTATAAACTGGATTGGAGGAATATGATATGAGTTATGTAGATGTGGCAGAATCCTCTTTAGAGTTTGGTTGGATTGTTTGAAAAAAGATGAATTGTATCGACTCCATAGAAGATTCTAAAAGGAATTCCATAGAACATTCTTGTTAGTAACAATTATTAATGAATAAGATCTAGTGAAAGGCCAAGGTGATAGTATTTGATATACCCATAGTTTTTTTATGAGTGTATGAGAGAAAATATTGTTTATATCTCCTGCCTTTCTCTACCATCATAGTCAGAAGAAAAGTCAAAAAGCAAACCTTTTTGTAGCTTTTTTTGTAATGGGGAGATGGCTAATTTTCCCTTGATTTTTGGTTGACTAGTACCATTCAGAAGTTTCACCGGGTTGCTGATAGGATCTTCATTAATCTCAAAATTGACTCTAAAGCTACCTTCTACCGCATTTTAATGTCTCTCAGAGTTTCATCAACAAGTGTGCAAATATGGTACCAGAAACTCTTGCATCATTTTTCTATACGGAGTTATGCCCCTTTAATCTGCAGAAAATGGTAGTGTATTTTTCGTTTTTATGACGTATGTCACTTGTGCAGCCCAAATCGTGATGCAAGAGATTTGGAATTTTGCACACACACTCCTCTCAATGAGTACTAAAAAAAACTTTCTTGAAAATTCAGCCTAGTGATGGAAATAGTCGCACTTTTCTGTGTGTATATATATGTATATGTATATTTTTATATATATAAATATATATGTCAGGTGTTCTGCACTTATTATTCATAGTGGCAATTTTTTTCACACATACATCCCTCAATGAGTATGAAAGAGTTTTTTGTTTTTTTTCTTTTTGACCATTTGGTCTTGTGGCTGAAATCGTTGCATTTTTCTACATATGCATATGTCACATGATGATCAATTGATTGAGTTTGTTAGATCATGTCAGTTGGACCATAAGTCTTCTCTACTACCTTAAAATAAACAACCTTGTCCTCCTTGCGTTCTTCATCCAACACAGGATACAGATAGCTATTGACATAGGTCTCAAAAAGATACTTCTCACATTTCTCACCCACACAAGCAAACCACGGAGACTACGGCTGCTAATATTACTTCATTGATGAATTGGTCCTACTCACAACATGGATCCCCCAAGACCACATGCGCAACTGAGGCCGGCAAAATGTTAGATGGAGAGACGAGCTAGACAAGTTCAGGAAGTACTGGCTCTGTGACGCCCATGATAGGGAAGTGTGGCAAATCCTGAGGAAGGTCTATGTCCAACAACGGACGTTAAAAGACTGATGATGATGATGATGATGATGATACAACCAATGCATCCTCCCAATAGTCACAAATGGAACTGAAACGTAGAACTTGAAAGATTAACCCTCAAACTGAGAACCATACAACGTACTCAACATCACATGACAGCTCATATATTAGAGAGAAAATAGGAGTCTGAGATATCATAGAATTCATTAGAAAACCTGAATGGCAATGGGCTGGATATGTTGCAAGAATGGCAGACAACCACTAGACATGATGACTCATGACATGGATCCCCAGAGATCACATGTAAAACTGTAACCAGCAGAATATAAGATGGTATGACAAACTAGACAAATTAAGAAAATAGTGGCTCTGTGACGCCTTTGATAGAGAGTCCTGGTGAATTTTAGGGAAGGTCTATGTCTAACGACAGACATTAAAAGGCTGATGATGATGATGATAAGTAAAACAATTTACTATGACATTTAAACAATCTTTACGATATAGTTTGGGGTTACTTGTGATCAGTGGCGTATCTAGGGTATGGTAAATATTGTATAATCATACAAATAATCCTACTAAACAATAAAGCCACTATTGGCACTCACCAACTACATTTAATAATGCTAATGCTAAGAGACAATTATGTCCATCAACATATAAAAGCAGATATGGCATGTATCCTGGGTGTCACTGAACAGTTTCTTTGAAAGTCAGACAAGCCATCCTCAGATAGAAAAAAAGAACTTCTTTCCAGCTGAATGATGACAATACATAGAAATGATGTTCATCTAAGAATAAGAGGGGAAAAACAGCCTCATAGAGTTTGTGAATTGCGACAATCACTCATTCGACTTGACGGGGGTACACGTGGCATGCATTGATATAATGGTTAAGTTATCTAAAAGATATGTGTCACAAAGTCTGATACTCAGACTCCTGCTTATTTTGGGCTCTATTTCCTGTAGAAAATTCTGACATCCAATTCAGTTGAAGGAGCTGTAGGAATCACTGAGCGTTGAGATCATAATAAATCTAAGATTCCAGTAAGCAGACCAATTATCTGCCCTTAGTTGATTCCTCCTGGTTATTAGACCCCTCTAGGACCTGTTTGACCACCATCGCTGGTGCTGGCAGACATCCAGTATAAAATCAAAATTAACCCTCTTTGTTCCGTCACTCCTTGGGGGTAGCGCCTGATCATTCTCTTCCCTTCTTTTTCCTTTACACAAAGGTGTATTCGGAATATTTATTTCAACTGTTAGCACCCTTAAGCTTTGCTCCCACAGCTACCAGATCTACACACAACTTATCAATTACAGTCGAAACTTTCATAACTGTGTTTCCTCTTTGTATATTTCCCTTTTATTTTTGTCATAAAAAAATTACCACATTCATATCAATAAATCTTGACTTATTATTTTCTTTCCGACCAATTCCCTTAAATTACATTTACCTTTGTGATTGGTGTAAGGATCATAACTTTTACCCTGTTTATTTCATTTTAGGAAGACTATGGTTTGTTTCTTTGCTTTAAAAAAGAACAAGTATATACTGCCATGGTGTATATTTTGAGAGATTGTAAGGGGCGAGTATTTGATAATCCTACAAAGCCTTCCATAGAAAAATACAATAACCAATTTCCAATCAACTTCAGTAAAAAAGAAATGTAACCAATTTCCAATCAACTTCAGTAAAAAAGAAATGTCTGTGAAAAATGGACATCAACAGTCTCTAAGAAGATAATTATTCTGGGTCAGTAGAGCAGTTGGTATTACATTAATTTTGCACTAATCAAAATTGGAGCGCCTGGACAACCTACATCTGCCAGTATAATGAAATAACATGATAATGGGAATAGATAATTAAAACAGATTTTAAAAAAGTACATATTACACTAAGAGGGAATAGCTTTCCCTTATTTCTAGAATTTACCAACATAAAACAAATTCACCTTCATCAGAATACAGTTATTTATTCATTTTTTGAGTGCTATATTTTTCTATTAGCTGAAAAAAGTGGCTATTCTTGTGATAACACATCAGGTCTCATCATCATTTTGAAATTGTCTATATTTAAATGGCTAAAAGTTGCTAGATGTTTTTAAAAAATGGCTGTTGGGTAGATTTGGTTTTCGGGTAACTGTGTAGATTTTGTTTCCTCTGTATTAACTGTATTTTTGAATTTTCAAAGTGACCAATAAGATTATCAATGTGTCATATTTGTTATATATGTGGTTAATTTCTTTCAACTTATTTAATTTGAATAAATGTTTTGGTACACTGATTCTTCAATTTTCTATAATACTATAATTGTAAATTATACTTTCAACCCTACTAAAAAAATATGAAGATGAAATAACACTGATAGATGATTGCAAAATTAAAAACATCTACTCTACCTCCTAACCCCATGCCTTCCTTTACCTACTAACCCTAACACTAAGCTACTTACTAACCCTAACCCAAACCTATCAACTAACCCTAACCCAAACCTACCAACTAACCATAACCCTGAAACTACCAACTAACCCTAGCCCCTAGCCCTAACCCATCTACTAACCCTACCTACTAGCCCTAACTTTTTTTCATTTTTGTCGTATTGTTACGACAATTTTGAGAAAGAAGGTTGAACTCCAATATATTTAACTGCTTAAAAGTGGATGAAGTATCAGTTGGTTTGGCTTCATGTACAGAGTAACACTTCCGTCATTGATAAAAGTAAAAAAAAAACAGACCCACAATTATATACTAAAATATTACACTCATGTATAATGCACCTTTACCCTTATTTTGGCTTCTGATTCTGATACAAAATTTCTCACATTGGAATCAAATAGGTACGGTACTAACTAACTATGAATGAGTTGAGGAGAGAAAAAATTCTTGAATAATGATATTAAGGTGCTTTAGAATTGACTTGGTAGTTAGCATTCTGAGATTGTGGTTAAAAGCCAAGTTTTGTTTAAAAACTGTTTGCATTTGCCTGAAAATTCTAGCTGATTGTTCTTCAATAATCTCCATTTTATCCGGCAGTATCCTGTTTAGAACTGAAGGCATTTTAATTCCCAGATGTGAATGAACGATTGCGTTGACATTTTGAAGTGCAAGTCTTTGAACTAATCAGTCATCTGTTGATCAGCCTGAGTACATATCAAAATCCATGAAATCCTCAAAAGAAGAAGGAATCAAAACATTCAAAAACAAAAAGATTCCATTAGTTTTGAAAAGCACAGTCTATGACCAATGTATTCTCCCTATAATCACCTATGGAGATGAAACTTGGGTCTTGACCCCAAAATTGGCTCTTCAACTGAAAACAATGCAATGGCCTCAAAAATGTTTAACATCATACAGAGATATCACAAGACAGTACAGTGTATTAGAGTCAGAGATATCTTAGAATTCTTCAGAAAACTAAAATGGCAATGGACTAACCATGTTGCAAGAATGTTAGACAACAGTGGACATCACGACTCATAACTTGGATTTTGAGAGATCCTATTCGAAATAGTGACTGGCCGAAAATAAGATGGTATTGTGACATTAGGGGGCCAGGAGTCCCCCGTGTCCTGAAAATTATGAAAATTACTATGGCTGTTACCAAAAATTACTATGGTTATTACCAGTAATTACTATTGTTATTACAAAAGGAGTTGTCTGTGTTGAAGGGGATAATGTGTTTTTCGAGATGTCATAGGAAGTTGGGTCACCTGTGCTTTTTCAATCTGGTGTCATCTGTCAAGGCCTGGGTTGCAAAAACAAATGCTTTGGGAAAAAGGTTTTGTTGCCGATTCGATGACCATGTCATGGGAAGTTGAGTTATCTGTACTTTTTCAATCTAGTGTCATCTGTCAGATCCTGGGGTTTGAAAACAAAGCCAGATATAAGGGTCAGTGTTTGGGGTCTAGAGAGAGAGAGTAAAAGCTTATGAAAGAAAAGTTATTTGCAGAGTCTTTGGGAGAGGGGGAGACTAATTTATGATATTGAACAGACCTGCGTCGCGAGATGAATGAGGGTCAATGTTTTGGGTTTTTCCGGAAAGGTCGAGATGGCAGGAGAGAGAGAGATAGGGGAAGTCAGTTACAAGAGATACAGTGTCGATACCAAGTGCTTAAATAGGAAGTATTTTCGTAACAAGCAGTCAGAGCAAAATTTGGGTTTGGAGAAGAGACTCGTGCCAGCTCTCTCCCTCGTGTCAGCCGTCCGCCCTTGGTAACCGTCAACCGCTGCTACCATTCAGTAGACTACCGTTCGTGATATGAGAGACCAGTCGTCATTTTGACTTAGATAATAATCGGCCTTCTCTCTTTTCAACTGCGAATAGGCATTTCCTGTCTCCAGAGATTTTGATAATCAATATTCTATATAAAACATATAAACGAAATTCCGTTTTGTTGCCTTCTTTTACTAACCCAGAACCACAGCTGGGTTTAGTATAGTTTGTGGGACCACCCCAATAGCAAACCCCCACAGTATGAACAACTTAGATGGGTTCAAACACTGGCACTGAAACAACAGTAATAGACATCTGGTGATTCATTGGGAAGGTCTATGTCCAATGACGGATGTTGAAAGGTTGATGATGACTAATGATGGGTCAGAATATAAAGCTAGATATATGAAGATAAAAAAGTGGTGTTACCCACAACACAGTAACCAACACGTGAGATGAAAAATAACCCAAGATACTTTGAAGAGTTCAAGTTCAAGCTGGCTAATATCCATGGCAAAATAGATTGACTACTTCAAAAAATCAAGAACACAAGAATTTGAGCAGCTTAGAAATATTACATCTCAAAAATTCTGTGAACGTCTTATTACAGATGTGTCTCTATGGACTCATGTTAAAGGACAGTGTCAACAGTCAACTAAACCAATATTTTTAATGAGAGTTATTTTTAGCTTGAGAATTTCGTAGTATGATATTTCAAATTCCACCTACAAAATTTATATCTTCCAAATACAGATTAATGATTTCTCTACTCCAAATGAATATTTTTATGATTAGGGAATCCAATGAGAGAAAGTGGCCATTATGTGAAATTTGATCTTGAAGATCAAACAGAAAAACATTCAACTTTAAAATAAGCAATTATATACAGAAATATTAAATTTTCATTAGCGGTACCACGACCCATCTGGTGAAAATAATTCCACTTAATTCTCCTAGCTAACATTTTTTATCCTTAAGCTGGCAAAATTCTTGTCTAATTTTCATGCTCACCAATGTGAACATAAATCCAAGAACATTTTAAAGCGTGATTGTGTATTTGGTAAAACGTAACTCTGAAGTGAACAAACATGAATTTGGTAGAATGCCACTTCATGGGAACATGTATTAGGTAGAATGTAAATCCATGCAAACATTCAAGTGGAGTAATGTGTTGATCCATCAAATTTGCAACGGTCCTTTTTCTTTCTCTTTTCCCCTCTTTAAAAAAAAGATGTTTCATTAACATCAAATGTAGAAAGTTGATTCTTGACTTGTAATAGCATGATTAGCTGTAAAGTCTTATTTTTCACTATGTTATTTTAATTATAGGAATGAATTTATAATTTACGTAAACTCTGCATCTATTCGAATTGCTATAGTTGCTCCAGTTTCGAGCAATATTTTTGGCAGTTTGCACATAATGTTTAATGATAATCTCAGCTTGATCTGAGCAATTTTAATCAAGATGATGCAACAATGTATTTAATGTCATACTGGAAATCAGCAGTGTACATTTATTTTCCAGATCCATTTGTGAAGGTCTATTTGCTACAAAATGGCAAGAAAGTGAACAAAAAACGTACCACAGTGAAACGAGGAGAAAGGAATCCCATTTTCAATGAAGCAATGATATTCTCCGTTCCAGCATCAGCACTCTCAGTAAGATATTGAGTTTCCTCTTGGTTTTTCCATCATCTGTATTCAGTTAATGCTTCTAATCACTGAGTGATCGTTATTGTGATCAAGAGGTGTATGCTTCTGATGAAAAATGATTAAACTTTTCTTGAACAAAGTTTGAAATTATTAGTATTATATGATTTGGGAAACCATCAAAATTCATCTGTGTAATTTGAAAAAAAGATAAAGATAAAATTAAGTTAGTATGGATATTTAATTAGCTTTGTCTGGTGTGGCACAAGGCCACAACTCTGGGGAACTCAGTGGGCATTAAATTCAATACACAGTAGTAGCTTATTTATCAGATTGTTTAATATGAAAATGCAAGTTTTATTTGAAGCTTAACTTTACTTTTGAAAGTAGTATAACAATATTGAGTACTGCATAACATAACTTTCATGTTGTTAAAATGATGTTACAAATGTCGAGTCAATTGGTAATTCATACATGATTTGACCCTATGTTTTCTCCAGATTTTTCATCTACTATTTTCTCAATTATCTTACTGGAAAGAACTTCTGCGGTCAGCATTGAAAAATAGATGAATTTATTGGTTCTTCCAAAGAAGACTCCCTCAAGAGGAATTGATTACATTCTGTCATCGTGGAGTAAATGAATAAAGGCCGAAGGAGAATATTTTGATTGAATAAACAAATCTTGATACTTTTTATTTTTATCTAACCCCTTTCAAGACCAATCTCTTGAGTTGTTCAATGTCTGAATTAAGACTTGCCAATAGACTTCTAGAAAAAAATCTTGTTGGAAATTCATTTTCGGATAATGTAGAGAAATTACTTTCACAAAATATTAGGATCATTTTGAATGATACCTGTGTGTAAGGGAATGATTTGGTCTGAAACAATATGAATGGAACAGAAGACGCAAAGACCTCGACTTTTGTAATAAATACTGATCTTTTGCTTAAAGAGGTGATAAATTGAGAAGTAGGAGAGTAAGAAAAGGTTGTCAAAATAAGTGCTTCCATGGGAAATCAAAATAATTCAAGGTAACAGTTCTTTGAAATTGTAGTTGAATGTCTGGTTTCTTCTTTGAGTTCAGAATGTTGATTTTTGTTGATCACAGAAAATTGCAGTGCCCTCGTCAGAGAAACCTTGAGATAGATATGTCCAAAGATTCTCAAAAAGGTTAGATAAGTCAGAATATCACATTAGGACAACCTAATTGCATACATTTATTTGAAATAGTAATAACAGTTTATAAGCTTAATATTACTTCTGTCTGAATTTCTGTGGTAAGGTACTGTTATTATCATATACTTTGATTCATTTGTATCAGCCAACATGCTGTGCTGAAATCATCCAAACTGTAGGTCAGCCATAGATATCAACACCGTATGGGAGTCGCTAATTAGGAAAAAACAGGTCAACATGTCCTATAGATAATCAAGTTGAAGAAAGTAAAAACTTACCTGATTTGGTGGGGGTAAAATTCAATCCTTGGCTTGGAGGCAGATTGCACTGATGCTTCTTTCAGAAATTCAGGTAGAGAGAAGGCTGGAGGGTACCGTGATTAAAACGACAGAGATGGAGAAACTGGTTCAAATGAATGAATATTCGATATCAATTGTTCAAATTTGTCTCTATATGCATAAGAATAACATACTGTCAATAAATCAGCTTAATTCATTCAAAAAAGAATTGATTGTTATAAGTTCCTAACAAAGGACTCTAGACATGATGAGTACAGAAATGAGAGCAACATTTCATTTTGGCTCAAATGAAGGGTTTTGTTAAACTTTACCAGATGGTTACGGAATGCAGCAGATGCTTGTGAAAGGCCATAGAGTTCAGGGGCCAGAATCTTATGATAAAAACAACAAAGATGAAGAAACTGGTCGATAAGAATCAATTCATAATTGCACCAATGCCTCTTTCTGAATTCAAGTTGACAAAAGGCTGGAAGGTACAGTGATTAAAATGACAGAGATGGTGAAACTGGTTCAAATAAATGAATATTGAATATCAATTGTTCAAATTTGTCTCTATATGCATAAGAATAACATACTGTCAATAAATCAGCTTAATTCATTTTAGGAAGGTTTGGGGAATCCAATCTTGGACATCGATTGAAAGCAATCTCCATTGATCCAATCATATTCATCAACTTCCAACTCAAGCCAATCCATTTCTTCATGTTATCCCTCCAATATATTGCATGGAATAATCACATAATTAATATTCATTGATTGGTTTTCTATTCAGTTGTATTTATTTCTAATTTTGCAGACAGTCCAACTCCGTATCACAGTGGCTGAACTAATGGATAACAACCGTACACCCTCTCTTGGGCATGTGATAGTAGGCAATAACACATCAGGGACTGAACTTTCACATTGGAACCAAATGATGACCTCGCTGCGAAAACCTGTTGCGATGTGGCATAATCTTCGAAAATAATTTTTTTCTTTTGTGCCCATTTCAAAATTTGGGATATCGGAAAGATCTTTCATTTTTTTTTCTTACTTGTGCCTGTTATTTTTTTTTTCATCCAACTGTATTTTTGACAGAAAAGTATAATAACCTAGAATTCTGACTGAAATTTTGAGTTGAACTCAAGAGCAAGTGATAGAATACCATGAGGTTAAAATCGAGAATAATACACTCTCATTGTCACCTCCTGAAATGATCTGGACAATTTTTCAAGTATATTATGAATTTGAAGTTGCAATCTAGACTAGAGCTCTGCTAAATATTATTATCTTTGATTAAACAGCATTACATCAGTTCTTGTCTGAATTTTGTTAGACAGGGTATTTTAATCATTGTTTGTAGTTTGTTTCCTCATCATTTTTGTTTGTCTTTTTTATGTTTCAGTCGGGTGACCTCTAGCCTTCCTCAGATATCTGTTGTACTAAGAAGTGTGTTTGAGAGAGGATGTGCATACTCCCCAAGAACAAGATTCATCAACATTCCCGAACACAATGAACATCTGAGAAAGGCTGGACTTTACACATCTGAAACATTGTAAAAAACCAACAAAAATGAGGAAATTAGTCTGAGAAAAGCTGCTTACAATGAGTATCAGATAAATCAGATTTTAGGATTTGTTCAAAACTTTTGATCTCAACTCACAAATGAGTTATGTTAGAGACCATCAACCCAAACTGTCAACATCAACATAGATCTCTTTCGTTTTCAAGTAGGTCTGGCTGGCTAGCTATGCATGTACATATATGTATGTATGTGTGTATCATGCAAACAGGCCACATCAACTAGAGGACTTAAATTTAAATGTTTATTTCATATGTCTGGTGAAAAACATTTGTTTGCTTTTTTTTTTAAATCCCCACTTCCCAATGGGTTTTTAGTCAGGGTTCAAATTTTCAAATGTAAGCTCATGCAATGTTGATCCCTTAATTTGTGTCTAGCAACTTTCACACTTCTTTTTAAATTCTCACTTTTTTGTGATCACTGTCCAACAAAAGGAGAGAAAAGTAACATTGATCACCCCTTTTTCCAATTTTTTTTATGATCATCACCCCCACCCCTCAAGGCATGCTACCCAAAAGACATTGATCACATGGCAGTTTATATTGAGTGACTAACCAGACAGGTCTTGGTGATAATATTGATTTATATGAAATGATATTTATAGCTGTTCTAGGTTAGTGGCAACTTCAGAATCCAATTTTATCCTCTTTAGAAATACCTGACTCAGAGGAATAGAATTGACAAGTCTTGCCAAGTCAATATCTTCGTAAGAAAGTAAAGATAGAAGAAAGTTAATAAAGTTAACCTGTGTGGGGAAAAAAAATCAATGAAAAAATACAAATCAAACTTCTCAAGAGAGACACAATTGACATGTGATGTCAATGTGGCCTGAAAAATTATTCTGTGAATTATTCTGAGGTTGAAATCTTTGCTACTGTTGCTGCTGCAACACCCACTATAAATATTACTATGACTAATTCTGTTATCAACTATACAATAACTGATATTATATAGCAGTATCAGTATTTTTCTCCTTTTAGTTTTTATAAATTCTGGAAAATATTTTCACATTGTCACATTGGTCAACAGAAAAAATCCGTTTTTTTTCTTTTTTTTTTTTGCACAAACCCAACTAAATTTGATCTCCCAACAACCCTCATGTTTTGCTCCTGCATATAATCATGATGTAGAATGCTCTCCCTTCCCCAATTCTTATCAGTTTTCCATTTCAACTATGTAGCCAATTGAACACTCCCCACTACCTCAAGTGATTCTTCAATCCTCTCTCCAGTAACCACATGAATATCCCCCCCCCCTCAATGCTATATAGTCTTTTTTAATCTCTTAAATGGACGGTTGAATACTTTTCTTCATTCTTTTTCCATGAATTATTTGAAAATTCTTCTTTGTCTTAAAATGTCCTATTAAATTCTCTTCTTTGCATTCCTGTAAATTTGCAGTTGAATAATATACTCTTTACATTTAGTCACTCAAAAGATTCTTCTCTTCTTAATTCTACAATTGTACAAAACAAAACTATACTCCAACAAATATGAAATTAGGTCCATACTTAATACTCATCCTTGTATTCATTTATATTTCTTCTTCCAAGCATCCAGATGAAACCCACTCAACATTCTACTTGGTGACTGCAAGTGACAGTCAGAAGTCCTCCTCTTGAACCTTATGTAGCTCAGAGAATAATTTTCTTATCACTGAATTTCAGTCACTTGATACTCTTGTCTTTGCAGCACTCATGTTGCATGGTCCTATCAAATATTTGTGGCAAATTGAGCAGTTTCCACTGTTTTGTAATTAACTTTCTACTTTCTTTCCTAACTTGGGTACCTTGAATTGTGAACAAATGTTATTCAGAATGCAAACACACAGTACAGTAATCTGTCTCATTTTTAAAATCATCAAAATAGTCAACAAAATGGTTAATTTGAAGAATGGGATGACAAATCCAAGAGTTGTTTGCATTCTTGATCTCATTCTTTTTGTTGTTTTTGTTGTTATCACAACATCTCAGCTGATCCATACTACAGCCTTCTTCACGTGTGCAATCGATATGGAAAGAGGTCAGTCATTCTCTACCTCTTTGAGTGGTGCCCAACATTATTGTAAAACAGGAAATGATCATCAACAGAAGAGAAAATGCTGGTGAAAATACCAACCTATTGTAATACAAACAATTCCATATTTTATAGGTGAGGTTGCTCTCCAATCCTTTTCTTGCTAAGCTAGGAAATCCTCACTATTCTGACGTACATCTATCAGCAGCTTCTTTCTGTCAATGTTTGTCCAATTGGCATACGAGCCAGAGAGGCAGCGATGGGTGGGTGTCATCTGATCAAATGCCCCCCCCCATTCAGGCAAATCATTTCAATTTGCGCAAAACCATGTAAATTTTTGGGCAAATTAAGCCCTTTGCCCCACTCAACCAAAAAAAGCTCCTATAATTTTGTGGTTTGTCCTTGCCCACATTTATACATGTGGGACCCTACAATAAACTTGATCTTGTGTGGAACTTACCTTTGTAAGGCAAATGTAGCACAGATAATGAATTGACTAAACAACTATGAGAATGATAATGACTCTTCTCAAAATTACAGAAAGTATAACAATGTTTTCTGAGCACATTTTTTAAACTTCAATTATGCCATAAATATTTCAAGATGAAAAAAATTGTTTCAAGCACAGCAAAGAAATGACTTCAGGTACTTTAAACTAATATGACTATGCAAAACTGGTAATATTGTTAAAAATAACCTATTCCAAATTGATCTAACTTCACTGTGATTTAGCAATTATTGAAGAGCATTTAACCTGAATATTCCTGTCAGATATCAGACACGCACATAAATGCTAAATGTGCCTGTACAAATAATATCCTTCGCTGAATACTTTATTTTGAAAATTAATCACACTGGATAATCAATCACTTTCACCATCAAATACACCCAATGAATAAAATCTCCCAAATAGTTATTTTCTTTCTTCATCAGTTCAGTCAAATAATTATTGATCCAAATGAATTAATCTGACTTCCTAAATAGACTCATCTGAATACTTTCCATTATAGAAAAGTCCATTTTAGTGACTGATTCTCCATATAGGCCCGGCTGGATACTTCTCCACCAAATAAACACATCTGAATTATAGCCTGGCCAAAGAGATACAGTTGGATAATTGCTTCTCTATATCCATAGCAGTATTATGGGATATTTAGCATATCATCTTCATGTTACAAACAAAAAAGCCTAACTTTTATTGACTGGTAAATGTAAGCTATTTAGAAAGTCTGAATATACTTCTTTCATGGTAGTTATTTATTTGTTTATCTATTCAGTGTCTTATATTTACTGCAGATGTTTGAAAAATACAGAAGAGAAAACCAAGAATAAATCAACAAAGTTGGAAAACCATATAAAAAAAATATTGCTGGCATTTGTGAACATTGTGGGAAATTAAAAAATATTTTATTCAATGTATAGAAACTTGTTGAGTATAAATGGTTGTGATGTAAGAATTTTTTGTACTCTAATAATGTTTTTGGGTGCTTATATTTAGAATGATTTTGATTGGGAACTCTTGTCTTCTTTTTCACTGAATTACTATATTTTTCAGCTCATAAAACATGCTTTTTTTTGATTCTTGACAAAATATCCCTCCAGTCTCCCTTAATCTTGTCACTTATTAGTGAATGATTGAACACAAAAAGTACAAATTAGACTTTTTCATT